>VMDR010017610.1:0-19929 GCA_007922815.1 Macrotus californicus
GAGCTGGGGGTTGGGGTTGTGGTATAGTGTGTAAGACTATGTGGTGTGAAAATTAATATAATTTTCAGTTTATTTCATTTTGCTTGATCCTACAAAACAGATTTGTGTTGGAATTTGGCATTCAGTATTTAATAAGCTCTAGTTATTTCATCTTGTACATTTTGGTCAATTTCTTAGTGATAGTACATGTCAAGTTTAAATTCCAGGGCAGAAAACTTGAAAAGGAGGATGTGATATATAATCACCAACATACAGTGTTCACAAATACAGTTATTTGTTTGGCACTTGTTCATTAATGTAACTTTTCCAATTGATGATATTATTTGATTTAGGATCTTAGAATTTGAACTGCATGGAAATCATTGATAATTTTGGTATTTTTTTACAGAGAGGAAAAAGGAAAATGGATGACTGGAAAAAGTGTTATTTGTTGTATTTTAAAAGTTGTATTTCCTTTTCTAGGTTGCTGTAGTAAAACTAAAAAATGCAGACAAAGTATTTGCCATGAAAATATTGAATAAATGGGAAATGCTGAAAAGAGCAGAGGTAAGATTCTAACTATTGGAATGTTTAATATTTTAGGGCTATTTTTAGAGAAACTATAAAATTATAGAACCAACATTTCTTAGATGTCATTTAATATTTTATCTATGTGACATATTCTAAGGCCCAAGACAAATTCAGTAATTCACAGTTGTGATATGGTTATGATAAAAGTAATAATTCATGGTTGTAATTTAATATTGTCCGAAAACCAAATGGAAACCCTTGTAATTGGACTGACACATTTATGTTAAAAGGATGTGTGGAAAATAGTTTCTTTTTTATGAAGAAATTTAGTAATGATTGGTTTTGAATTTGTCATAACTTGTTTATAACGTTCTGTATTTATCTGTATTCTGCTCCCAGCAAAATTCGGCAGGAGCTTTGAATATGCCATCTGAGAATTCTGTATATTGTTGGTCATGCAGTTAAATTTTGTTTTGTTTTACATTATTAAAAATGGCAGTAAAATCTGCTCTTGTGACAATCGTTAGCATGTTTATGTCGGTGCTAGGTTTGAGGGGAAGATTGGTTGGCATGACACTAAAACCATCTCATAGATGGTGTGGCCTGGTCAGAGCTGACGTCGCACATGGGTCTGGAGTGGGGCTCTGTGCTGGGCCCTGCGCTTGGGCCTCAGGGAAGCAGAGCTCACTGGGATGGAGGCATCGCAGCTCTTTAACCTGTGGGAGGGTCATACTGCTGCCTGTGCCAAGTATCAGCCCTGGAGGTAGTAAAATTTGTAAGAGGAAGGAGAGAAGTTAACCCTTGGAAATCTTTCTGTATCTGCCAGTGCTTGCAGCAGCCTGAAGAAGGACAGACAGACAGACAGGGAGGGAGAAGCAGAAAACATTCCCATGGGATGGCTACAGTGGTAGTGAAAGCCAGTACTTCATTGTTTCCTTGTTCTGGGAGATTTGAAAAATACAACAAATACAAAGAAGAAACTAATCACTTGAATCCCATCACCTAAAATTAATCAGTAACATTTTTGGCAAGTTTTTCCTTCCAGTTTTTTGTCCGATGCGTCTGCTGAGAAATACTGCACAAGTGAAATACAGATACATTCTTTATAAAATGAATTAATAGCATATAACAGAGAGAGGTAAAGTATTCTTTGAGTACACCCCACCCAAGTCCAGTCCCTCTCTGACTCCCACAGGAAATGGCTTTGTAACAGTATCTGTTTAAAAGTATCTGGAAATGTTTATCACACTCTCTGGCTTAAGTGCCGTGCCCACTGTATTCAGTAACTTCAGTCTTTACTTTTGGATTTCCCTAGGACTGAACTGCCTTATTGGCACTGCTGGATTTTCCAGGTAGTCAGCACTGAGATTGATTTGAGTGGGGAGTTCTTTTGGAATTGACACCTGCAGGCGGGAAAAGAGGTGAAATACGATATGCCAGGGAGAAGTCATCCCATCCCCATAGCCTCTGTTGATAGAATAGGGAGCCAAGGAGCAGAAATGGTCATTTGGGGTTGTCGGGCATTGGGCCAAATGACTGTCTTTTATTATGCACCTGTCTCAGTCGGTCGCTGGATACAGGCTACCTCCAGAAGGACATGGCCTTGGACGAGGAGTTTCTCTGCAGCTGAGGCAGACCTGGAGGAGCTTGACAGTGTTGTCAGCCTCTGGAGCAGCAAGCCTTATTAGGAACTAGTAAATAAGTGTGCTGTGATCATTTCACAGAAATCATCATTGTAGTTAATTTAGTATTGCGGAGTTAGAATTCTCAAGAAATTGAGTTTGTCCTTACTTTTTATGAAGTTGGATGTGCTGGGGAAGAGTAGTGAGAAGGAAAGCAAACTGGGTTAGCTTTCATCACTGACTGGGAAAGCTGGCAAAAGCGAAGATAAAACGTGACAATTGACAATTAAATCTTGTTTTGTTGAATTAGAAAGCATTAGTATATTCTGTTTCTGGGGCAGGATGGAATGGAAATTCTTCTCCCCATCCCTTCCATTCAGTACAGCTAAAGACGCTGTCCATGAAATATAACACAAGCACGAGGAGACTCTGCAGGGCCGAGAGAAGGTGCACCAGCTAAAGACCTTGGGGCCTTGTGAGTGACACTCGCTCTCTGAAGTCAGTAGTGCATCAAACTAGTCTGGCCACCGCAGGAGTGTATTCAGTGTCAAATAAAAATAAAGGGGACCATGAAGTGATGTTAGGCAAGGGTGTTGCTGTTGGCTGCCCTGCAGTCCTCCAGTTCGTGGGTACTGAGGTTGAAGTGATTTGAAAATAGTTTTTACCCTGAGGGGTTTTTATGTTGTGCTGGCTCTAGGATTCATCTACTGCTTCAGTTAAACTCCTCAGTGCAGGAACTCCTGGCTTTGGAGGGCAGTTAGACGGTAAGCTTTGCTAGCTAGTTCCAAATCGGCTTCTTAAAACGTTGGATCGGTGTATCTTTGCACTCCCTAGTGTGTAAACATGTTTGTTGTCTCACTCTTTTGCCAATTGTGGATGTTACCAAGTGATTTCCCTTTTTTGAATTATGTGAAAAAACATTCTTGTTGAAAAATAAGTTAAAAAATGACACATCCCATGTTTGAGTTGGCCACCAAATATATATTGGAGATTTAAAAGTAAATCAGTGTCTTAGTGTGTAAGACGTGGTATGAAATTTTTGCATTTTGCACTTTAAAATTCCACTTGCTTATCTGTTTTTTTAATGGAAAAACTTGGCATTTCCTCCTCAAATATTAGATTAGAGAGAACAATTCAGATATTATTTGAAAGAATTTTTCTATGATAATATTTTGTAGGTGATAGAAGTCTTTATTACTAATAAATGAGAAGCCCTAGTACATGTGATCATGAGTGGATTTTCTTGTTTTAACACCTGATTTCCAAGTATTCGGGAAGTTTTGATGGGCTGTGTTGGAGTGTATGAGTGTTGACCTGATGAATGTGTCTCGGTAGATGGGGGGGGGATCACGTGACAGTTTTGCAGAATTATTTTTCTTTGTATCTAGTCCATATTAATTTCTGTTTTCATCACAGGTGTTCCTATTGCTGTGTCTCTTTAACCAGTAGGCCAGTAAGGATACAATTTAAACCATAGATAACTGGATACTAAAAATAAAGCAGTTAAAGCCATCACTGTTGCCAGCAGAAAATTTGGTTGAGTAGAAACTCAGTGATGATAGAATCTGAACAAGTTACGTGATCTCCAGTAACCCTCCTACATGTCCACTGCATTCTTAGAGACTGGAATATCCTGTTTTGAAAGGGAGATACTAAAAAAAATTGCGTTTTCGAGACATTCCAATAAGAAAAAGACACTTTATCAGAGAAAATGGGCAAAAGGGAATGAACAATTCAACGAGAAAACTCAGATGCTCAGTAAGCGTATATAAAGTTATTTAGCTGTGCCTGTGATTAGGAATAAGGTAATTAAAAGAACAATGAGATGCTATTTTACACCGTGGGGTGTGGGAATGTGGCATATGGAGATACTGTTTTACACCTGTCTTATTGACACTTCAGAGTCTACTAATGCCGAGTACAGCTGAGGATGTGGGGAAGGGTAGATTTCATAGCCTGGGTGAGAGCAGTGTCGGTGATGGGCACAGCACTTAGAGAAGTTCGGCTCCATGTGGTACAGCTAAAAACGCTTCTGTCTGGCATTTCTGCTTTTAAGGGTGTACTGTAGAGACACTCTTGTACATTCGTTCCCGTGTGTTCCTTGCAACATTGTAACAGCACAAAATCGGAAATAGATGTTTTCATGATTAGGATGGTTGCGTAAATTACAATGTATTCAAACAGTGCAGTGCCACAGCAATTACCAGGAGAACAAGTCATGATCGAGGAAAAAGTAATCCAGTTGCAAAAGGGAAGATAAACTCATATCATTTAGGGAAATTTTCAAAATAGAAAACAGTTCTGTTGTTTTCAGTTACACACTTGTAGCCAAGGCATGTGATGGGAGGAATGTGTGCTAATGTCAGACTGTTCACTGCGTTGGGGGGGCCAGAAGGGGGGTGCGACTGAAGTAGGGAGACCACAGCTTGTACCTTTATTGTCTTAAAAATAAGATCAGAAGTGACTGTGGCAAAGTGTTGACATAATATATCTCAGAGGTGGCTCGGATCATGCTGGTTGAACGATGCTGTGTGTTTCCTGACTTTTTTTGAGCTCAACAGTATTTTAAGTGTACCATTCCAGTTGTCTCATTCCGAGCGTGCTTTAAAACTTGACTTGTTGAAACTCATGTAATATTGGATGTTCTCTTTCCAGAACAGAAAGTGTAATAAACACATTAAGCAATCGTTTGCATAATATATTTCCTAGTTTTACATAGTGTCCTGTATCTAAAATTTTTTTTTCCCCTTTCCAGACAGCCTGTTTTCGTGAAGAAAGGGATGTGTTGGTGAATGGAGACAATAAATGGATTACAACTTTGCATTATGCTTTCCAGGATGACAATAACTTAGTAAGAATCATTTTTTCCCACCTTTATTGAGAAATAATTGACATGCATCACTGAATAATTTTAAGGCCTACAGCATGATGGTATGATTTATTATGTGTTGTGAAATGATGCCCACAGTAGGTTCAGCTGAGACTGTCTTCTCAGGTAGATACACTAAAAAGAAAAGAAGAAAAGAAGGGAAAGAATTCTCCATGTGTTAAGAACTCTTAGGACTTAGTCTCTTAGCATCTTTCCTGTATGTGACAGAGCGGTGTCAGCTGCAGTCGCCATGTTGTGCACTGCATCCTCAGTGCTCATTATCTTAGGACTGGAAGTCTCTACCTGCTGACCACCTTCCTTCAGTTCCCCTCCCCAGTCCCTCCCCTCTGGTGACAGGTGGGATCTCTTTCTGAGTTTGGGGTCTGAAAGGACGAGGGCCGTTTGAATGAGAATGAGGCTGGTGTGATCAGAGTGTAGCACGAAGGGGAAAGAGACGTGAAGTGGGGCTTCCAGAGTGTGGGTCATGCTGAGGGATTCAAAGTGGGTTTTAAGGAATGTGTGATAAAGTTTTATGTTTCACATAGAACATCCTGGCCGCAGTGTGGGGGGTGGATTTCAGGAGCAAAACTAGAGAAGGAAACAGGAGACTTGGACAGCAATTCAGGTGACAGATTATGAGGGCTTGAACAAAGGCGATAATATCCTCATGGGGATGAAGAGGGAAGGATGGTTTCAGATACTGTTTAGGAAATGAAGTAATTAGAACTCTGCGTGTTTGAGTGGAAGGCAGTGGAGGAGAGGAGTCCGGATGGTTCTCGGCTTTCTGGTGTCAGACTCGTAGCATTTCATTAGTGCTTGATGGATCGCGTCGGAGAATGTGAGAGGAAGAGAAAATTTACAGGAGGGGGAGAGTGTCCGTTTAATGTGTGCATTAGGTTTGAATTACCACGTGACCCGTTTAATGGGTCAGATACATGTCTGATGTTTCTGAGGGTGAATAGCACTGCATATCTGGGCGTGCTTACACATCAGATTTCGGCAAACTGTGGTCCCCAACTCAGACTTGGCTCTCTACCCGTTTTGTACAGCTTGCAGGCAAAGAATTGTTTTTTATATTTTTTAAGTAGCTGAAGAAAATTAAGAGAATATTTTGTGAATGTGAATATTATATAAAATTCAAACTTCAGTGGCCAGAAAGTTTTATTGGAACACAGCCATGCCCGTTGATTTACGCATTTTGTCAATGGCTGCTTTTGCGCTCCAAAGGCCGAATTGACCGGGAATGACAGAGACTGGCACGGTGACAGAGGGGGACACCCTGTGTGCGTTACTGTTGCTGCTTTGCGCTGCTGCTCAGCAGATTGCAAATTGCAGTGACAGTTATAACTTGATGGCACTGCAAGTCCTATATGTATTGCTATGCTGTGACATTTTGTTGTTTTTTGTTAGTGGTGCCCGTGCGTTCTGGCAGGTTGAGGAGAGGAGGGTGCAGCTACACTATGCTGTGCGAATAGGACGCAGTGACTGTCCACATCGCCACATGAGCGCTCGTCACAACATTCCTCACTCTCAGAAAAGCCCCAGTCAGTAAAGTTAGAAATTTTGAAACAGAGTATCTCATCACAGCAGAATTCCTTCATGAAAGTAACAAATGAAATGAGGCTGTGGCTGTAGGAAGTTCCTTGAGTGGCTCATGTGTCAGGCAAGCCAGGAAGGCCACTCACCAACGTTGAGATGATTAGACCATGTTTGATTGCAGCAGCCAAAGAAATGTGTCCACAGAAAATTAACTTGTCTAAAACTGTTAGCCTTTCGGCAAGAACAGTTGCTCCCAGAGTCGAGGAAATTGGGAGCAACTTCAGTGGTTGATTATAAAATCAAGGAAATGATTTTGAGTGGTTTTCTTTGACTCGAGTTGAAAGATGTTTCTGATTCTGCTCAGTTCTTGTTATTTGAAGAGTCAGTGCTGAGTCTGAAGTAACTGAAGAATTAGCCTGTCTGAATAGTTTGTGTGGTGCAGTTAGAGTCAATAGTATTTACAGAGAAGTCCAGAAAACACTGATTTGGCACAAACTGGATTGAAAGGTGCTAAGGTGTATTACAGTTGAGTGTGAGGAGAATAGGTGTGAAGCAGAAAGAGGCTTAGTTGGATATATGTGTAAATCGTTAAATATTAGGCTTTAAAGCCTATGGATATATTGTCTTGTGAATCAGAAGGTAGTTAGTTCACAGCAAATATTTGAACCTCTCATGTGTTATTGAATCAGTAGTATCACAATAACGCTGTTTGAGTCACATGTACTGTCAAGCTGCTGTATGTGCTTCCCTTGTTGTCAGAAGGAAAAAGCATCGAGACCTCCATTCCCACACCCGTTTGCAGCAGATAGATCTTTTGAGCTCAAACTATAGTTCTAGCATTAATTTTGGGACTTGGTGCAAGAGAAGAGGAAATGTCCATAGTTCAAAATCCATTTAACTGGGCATTTGAGAACCTCCACCTAACCTTCGGCTAGAAGTGATTAATCTGCAATGTAATGACATGCTTAAACACAAATAACAGGAGAAAAAAATCTGATCGCATTCCATACATGCCTTCCAAGGGAGGAGTGTGTCCGATTAAAATCACATGCTCCAGAGTCGTTCTTAGTGTATGCCGGTGCCTATCTTTGTGCATAGACATTTTCATGGATGAAACACATGGAATCTCCTTACAGTTACAGCTCAGCATTTGCAGAGAAATACTTACAAAAGATTGTGATGATAGGAAACACCAGCTTTGAGCCCAATTAAGCAAACTGTTACACTGCCTTCTTCCCCACAAAAGAATCACATTTTTCTCATTAGTAGACTGGTATTATACCAAAAAATTATACTCAATTATTATTATTATATTTTGAACTTTGCCAGTAAAAGTGTGTGGGAATTTGTTTTCTCTTTTATTATGTAAGTACCTACATAATATCCTTGATTTTGCCCCTTGGCTTGCCAAGCCCTGAGTCAGGAATCTGCTATGGCAGGAATAGAGTCCACTGTCCAGAGAGGAAAGCCCCTGTGATGTGGGAGCCTTTCATCTCTGTCTTCTGGCATTTGTCTGTTTGGTGCCCCAGAAATCCTGAAGGGCACCTAGTAAGTGTATATTGAAGGAATGCATTATATTTCTGACTTTCTGTGTATAGATATTAGATTCCAATTTTAGTAGCAGACTTTTTGTTTTTAATGTGAAAAGTTTGTGTTTGCTGCTCCACTCCAAGTACTCCCTTCTAAAGTAAGAGATGTGGGTTTCTTCTCCACCACCCATTGTCATTTCTAGCGTCATGTTTCTGTTAATAAGATTTTATTACATTAAATTAATTCTAATCTTCATGATAGAGTTTGTTAAGCATTAGGCCTCATAAATATAGCAAGTAAACCATAGACTGGTGTTTGAAATACATTGTTTCTCTAACTTTCAAAGATTTAAAATATGAGATTAGTTTTTTGTTTTAACAGAGTTGCTCATGTTTATAACTTGAATGTGTAGTAATAAGAATGTGGATTTTGTCAAGAGTCTTTAAGATAAAAAAACTATGACATCGTCTGTACTCATACCGACCTAGAGATAATCTCTGTGAACATTTTGGTATATTTCTTTCTTCTTTTTTTGTCATAGACATACTGTGAAGGAAAACCATTGTTTTTATTTACATTACACGTAGTAATACTACTTCCCTTCTGGCATTAAACATGTGGGTTTTCCACACAGGAAGCAATTGTGTGACCAGCAGGGTGTCCCACAATTTAACTCAATTCTGAAACTCCCTGGAGAGAGCATCAGGTCCCCCACAGGTTAAGGGTTCGGTCTTACCAGACTGCCCCCTGACTCCCCCAGGTTGTTACCTGTGCTTCTGACCTACAGGTGGGAGGTCAGAGGTTCCCTCCCAGGGTGCAGTGAATTAGCTAGCGCTGCTCACAGAGTTCAGGTGCAAGACACGTGTAGGGCACAGCTGGGCGGAGGGCGCACAGAGCCCACACGGCCTCTCTGAGAGCACACTGCTCCCTCCGCTCCTCCACAAGTGGGCTCACCTGGGAGCCCCCAGACCCTGTCCTTCCTCACACAGGCACATTTGATTAATTCCTGGGCCAGTCGTGAGCCTCTCTCTCCAGTGGGTGGGCCTGAAAGTTTCAACTCTGTAATCTTGGTTGGTCCCCTGGTAGCCAGCTTCCATCCTTAGGTTACCTAGGAGTTTTCCAAAAGTTGCCTCGTAACATCAGTTCTGGTGTGATTGAAAAGGGCTTGTTATCAGTAACAAAACACACACCTTGATCTTGTCACTTAGGAAATTCTAAGGGTTTTCAGGAGGTCTGGGCTCTGTGCCAATATATTTTTTCTTACTATAAATTGTGACATTAAACACACACATAATAGTCCGTATCTAAAATCATTTGGCTTCTGTTTGCGTGTACCTTAGAGAAGTCCATTCCGATATTGGTGCGCTGTCAGAAATGGGAAGAGAAACACACGTGTGGTCAGAGTTTCTGTATTCTACATTACAGTGGTGTTTGAATGTTATCTAGGTGCTGGTTACACTAAAGTTGTTACTGGTCCCGATGAAATAAGGAAAACATAGTGATGATGAAGATCAGTTTATTCAGCAGAAAGGACTGTCTTGTGTTCTGAGCTTTAAAAATCCACTTTGGAGAACTAAAATGCTTGTCCTATGAAGTGCCAGTAGAACTGTGTTCTGTGGTAGGTGGTGATGATGTTGCTACTTTGTAAAATACAACAAAAAACAGTAGGGATGCTGTGTTGTTTCCTGCCCCAATTTTTAGAAATTTATTCTACTCCTTTATGAAATGTACAAATTTTGTAATGACTGCTGTTGATAATCTTATGTATCTTCTGTTAATTAATAATGATATTTTACCCAGTGCTAATTGACCTTGGAAATACATTAAATATACTATTTTTTGCCCTTTTTTATTTATTGAGTACATTTTATTGTTTCATTCCCAGTATCTGGTTATGGATTATTATGTTGGTGGGGACTTGCTAACTCTGCTCAGCAAATTTGAAGACAGACTGCCCGAAGACATGGCTCGATTTTACTTGGCGGAGATGGTGATAGCAATTGACTCAGTTCATCAGCTCCATTACGTACACAGGTGAGTGAGATGTCCTTCTGTTGCCTCACATGATGTCTAGACACAGAGGTCTGCTTATATCAGATTTATTAATTTTGGTCTAGGATACACTTACCATCACCCGAAATTCTGGTTCTGAGATGGCGTTCATGGTTCTGCTTTGTTGTCCTTAACCTCATTTGTCGGCATTGAAGACTGATGCTCCTGTGTCTGCTTACATGTATAATGCCTGTTTTTACCTCCAGTCAGCATTTCCACAGGATGCTTCTAAGAAGACACTCCATTTAAATGTACATAAAATTTTCTTCTCAAAAAAATGTGTACTGGCTAATTTCCTTATAGTGGAGTCATATGTTGCTATTAGCCAGGATTCCAGGCCATAACTAACAGGTTCATCTCCTAAATAAGACCCATATTAGGTATGTTTCTTAAGAAAATACTTTAAAAAGACTGTACATGTGTCAAAACAGATGTTTGTGTAGGAAAGTGATAATTTTGGTGTTCATGGAAAAAATTATTTCTTTGTAAACTGTCTTACAAATGCAATTCACTGTATTTACAACTTTCCCTGTGGTGTGAGTTTTACTGTGTGCAGTTTATGATGGACTGAAAAGGCAGGCTTATTTACAGAATAATTCTTTTACATAAAAAAATCTTTGTGAACAGCCTATAATAATTTACATTTAATGTATTGGGTGGTTGAAAAGTCAGTTTCACGTTTTAAAAGGAAAGAAAGTAGAAATCGTCCCAAAGTTACTGGTGGGTTAGTTGTTCACATGAGATAATCTTTGGGTTGTGTAAAATGTGGCAGAGAGGAGATGCTAAGGAGAAGTAGGTAAAGGGTACTGTCTTGTTAGAAAGAACCAGAACCATTTTCTAAGACAGTGGTTTGTGGACTTGAGCATGCATGAGAACCACATGCAGGGTTTGTTAAAACCCAGGTTGTTGGGTCAACTCCAGAGTTTCTGATTCAGTAGGTTGCATGGGGCTTGGGAATTGGCATTTCTGACACTTTGCCAGGTGACGCCACTGCTGGTCCCCTGACCACACTTTGAGGACTTCTCCTCTAAGGCAGCAGTGACTGTTTCTTTTTAAGTTGTGTATGATGAGAGTGACTTCTGAGAAGAACAGGAGTGCAGGGAGAAGAGACAGTTTCTGTTCCAGTGCTTGTTTCTTTAAGATGAGTGACAGTAGCATGGAGTATTGCCAACCAAGAAAGCCTGCTGGAACCTTCGGGTCCAGAGTTTGGGCGGTGGCAGGGGCGGGGGGTCTCAGCATATTGCCTGTGTGACCGACCATTAGCCTCTAGTCCTTCCCAGAGGTTGGGATGACACCTTTAGTTTCCGGTCCCTTCTGGAAGTAAAACTGATACCACATGTCCCATATAAGTTATCTCCCTCATAAGTCACAGTGTTAGACTGCTTGGTGGCCAAAGCCCCCAGACCACAAGATACTCCTATTAGGCGTGATAGCCCAGGAGCCCAGGAATCAGCTCCCAGTAGCTGGGGCAGAGGCCAAACCCCGTCTTTGGGTAGCTTGGTTCTTCACGGTGCAGGCACCCACTGGCCTTTGTCAGGGCTCCTCAGCAGAGCCCTCCCGCCTGTCTGGACAGTCCACAGCTAATACAGTGTTTACGTGGCGGACGCGGCAGTAACGGTGTGAGCATGCCTGTTGCTTGGAGGGGGCAGCTTGAAGTATTTGTTTCAAGAGTTGTGTTAACCTTCTGGAATATGAAATTGGATTTATCAGAGAAAAGTGAGTAAGTACACATGTTTGAACCAGGCTGATTTCAGTGAGATCAGGAGTGTCTAGATAACATAACAGCACATAAATGCATTTTAAAGTGATTTCAGGTTGATATGGTAGTGTACCACACCCTTGAGAATTCTTTGAAGAAACTTCAGAAGAATCTGGTTTTGTTATGTCCACATTTTCTTGTCTAGGCATAATATTTATAATAATCACGCTCTGATATTGATAGACTGGGGACATAAGTCATAAAGTGAAAGTGACCCACAGAATATTGCCCTCCCAGTGTGGTCATTGTCTGCAATGCTTTTTTATTCTTAATGTTATAAATGTATCATTATATGTATTAATTTTGACTGAAGGTTTTAAAATAATACTGTTCATTTTGAGTCAAATATAATTTGCTTTTGCTTGGGGACATAGAAAATTAATTTTAGAAACTTGAATAGTAGTTGGTATGATTTATATTCAAGTTAGGAAGAAAATTGAATAATGTTTTTACATTGATAACGTAGAGATTTTTACCTCTTCTGAACATTTCTCTTTCTCTGTTTTCATTGATTGTGAAGGTTAAATTAATGTTTTGCCTGAATTTCCCATTCACTCCCTTTATTGATACTTGGTATCTGATTGGCTGGCTGCCACCTTATTTGCAAGATGGTACTGGCTCAGTGTGGTTTTGAATGCCAGGTGGTATTTTGCGTCTTATATCAGAAAGTGGAGTTTTGCTGCCCTTTTGTTCTGTTTATCCCTTGCCATGTGACTTGAGTTTTCCTGAAGTGGGCACAGAGACAGGATGTGTAATGCAGGGTGCATTAGGCAGTGACCCTGCGGAGGGGAGCTGGAGGAAGCAGGACTAGGCAGAGGGGCAGTCAGGTGACATGGCAGGCCAAACCTCAGCCAGCCCCACTCAAGTCCTGGAGAGTTTGTGGCCCTTCGGGGTTGTTGCTCATGTAGTCAAAATGGCTAAGTATTTTTCTGCACCAGTCAGTGGGGTAGGGCTGCCCAAGGAAGACAAAACTTTTGGTGAAGAGGCTGTCTGCAGTTTTGAATGAGCTGACTGCTGGGAGCTGTCTGCTCACGTTGGGGGCAAAGCCCTTGATTGAGGGAGAAGGCAGCACACCTCTGTGTCCACCATAGACCCTGAAATACAGTGACTAATACAAAACAACAGAATGGCTCATGAGTCTGCAGTTGTGCAGGACTAGACAGGGACTGCCATTTCTCATGAGGGGAAGTGAGTCACCGGAAGCTGGAAGATCAGCTCTCAAGACGCCTCACTCACGGTGGGTGGGAGAGGGTAGAGGAGGGGATCAGTGGTGGTGGACGGAGACTTGACCTGGGGTGGTGAGCACACAGTCCAGGGCTGTGGAATTGTGCATGTGGAACCTGTATAATTTTGTTAACCAGTGTCACCCCAACACATTTAATAAAAAGGAAAAAAAAAGATGGCTCGCTCATATAGTGTGTCTCATCAGCTCGGAGTTGAGCCAGGGCTATAGGGCCAGGGCCATGTGGGCCTCTCCAGGGCAGCTTGAGTTTCTTAGCAAGCAGTGGACTAGCTTCCCAGCACAGGTGTATGTCGATACGTACGTGTAACGATCTTTCTGCCTAGTTTACGCTTGGGAGCTCTTTGCATCCTGTGCTCCAGTGAGAACGTTCTCATGAAGCAGTGAGGACCGTTCTTTACTCAGAGGGTGGATGTTGGTCAGCAGATGCCCGCACACCTCCCCTGACATTTGTGAGGACTTGCACCTGTGACCACTGTTTTACTTTCCCCACGTTGCAGAAACCTGGGGTGCTAGGAGAACCAGGGCTAGCTGGATACGTTGGGCCCCGTTCAAGTCCTGCTTTGCATCCTTTCTCCCGGATGTTTTTTATTTGGCCTCTATGAAATTAGATTTAGACAAAAATGATAGATGACCTGGAAGGAAAAGGGAACTTACAAAAGGTCAAGCTGCAGTCTTTGGATGAAAAAGAAGGAAGGGACATGTTTTCCTTGTTTGAGGTGGTAAAATATATGGATTTACATAAATTTTAGGCCTTCCTTGTGCCCAGTAATGTAGGTCACATTTAACATCAGCTAGATGGAAAAGTCATTTCCTCCTTCCTATGAGTCCTTCAAGTTGTACCTTATATCAGTATTATACTATGTTCCCCAAACAAAATAAAACACAAATATGTCAAACCCAACAGATGACTGGAGGGTTATTCACATCCTCTGAGGTATTATTCAGAAGAGTAGGAGAGTTTTCATCTGCTCATAGAGGGACCATTTTAGGGACAGAGAGACTTCTTTTTCAGCCACGGAATAGACTGGGTGAGTTGTGGAGTGAGTCAGTAGGCAACATACTATGTATATGAAATGTATCATTGTATTTCCTGTTCCACAAGCAGAGGCCAATTAGTATTATCATAACATTATTGTTTGTCTTGATATCCATTAATTAACTGTTTTGACTGAAAACATTGTTGACTGCAGATGATCCTAGTGGCTTAGTCAAAATATTTTCATATTCTTGGATTGAATGACTCAGATGTTACACAAACGTATTTTTGGTTTTTAATTAGCAATCAAACAACACTATGTGTAAGTAAAATAAAACTCGGCTAGTATACAAGGATCACATTGAAAAATAGTCCCCATTCTAGGCCTCTCACACGTGCCTTCCAGTGGCAGGCACATTTAACTCCTCTAACCTGTTTTTCTGTTATTTCACCCGTATCTCTAACAGCTCAATGTCTGAGGCCAGTATTGTCTCAGTACTAATTTAGATGTAGACTTGCGTTTTGGAATTGATTGTTTTTAATCAAGAAGAGTTGTTGAATTTAGTAAACACATTTTCAACAAAACAGAACTAGATAGATGCTTCCTTAGCAGGATGTGCGTGTGTCTCATTCCTCAGAAGTCAGCCTCGTGCTTATTACTAGGTGACATTACTAAAGTCAGGACACAGCAAAGACGTCCACTGTCACCAGTGCTATTTACACGGGGCTGGACCTGCTAGCCAAACAATTGGGCAAAAGAAAAAACTTGGAAGTGTAAAAAGAGTAAAATCATCACATTTGTAAATATTATACGTAGAAAATCAAAGAACTAACCTATAAACTACAGATGGCGAGGAAGTTCCAAAAGGATGTCTGTTAACACTTGTGGTCTCAGTCACGGAGTAAACATTTACTACACGTTCTGTGGGGTCAGGCTCTTTTCCAGGTGCTGAGAGTCTAGTAGTAAACAAAACTGGCAAAAATTTCTGTTTTTGTGAAGTAGTTTCTAATCTAGCAACAATCAGTAATTATAAAAAGATAGAAAAGAGTCTGTCATATCTTAAAAATGTGAAATACTTATGGATATATTTATTTTTATTCATTAAGAAATATATAATATTTATATAACTATACAGTGAGGAAGACTGTCCCTATCAGATATTAAAATATGTCTTTAATAATTAAAAATATATTTCTACTCTGTGAAAACACAGACTAATTGAATAGAATTGAAAGTCTCATAATAGACCCAAATACTTATCTACATTAACATGTGATGAGGGTTACATCTCAAATCAGAGGTTAAATGGTGTGTGGGAAAATAAAATTAGATCATAACTTTTGTGGTATACCAGGAAGAATTCCAAAGGGATTAAACATTGATGTGTAAAAAATGAAACTTCCGGTGCTTCCATGGAATGAAACATTGGAGAATTCCTTTGCAATTTCGATGAGGATAAGTAAAGCATTTCTAACTGAGTCAAAATCCAGGAAAGCATAAAAGAAAATTTTGATAAATTCAATACACAAAAGAGTACATGGGAGGAAAAGTCTGAGAAGAACCTCAGAGAAGAAATGTTCACTGGGGAAAAAAGATTTGCAACTCTTACAATGGGCAAAGGGGTCGTCTTCCTAATATATAGAGTGTTCCTGAAACTAGGAAGAAGGCCACAGTGTGGAGGAAAAAGGGGCATTTCACAGAAACAGTAATACAGAAGATACTAAATATATGAAAAGGTGGTCTCTCTGATAATACAGAAAATACAAATAGTTTTAGTATTGCTTTTCCTGCAGAAGGTTGACAGAAAGTACAAATATTTGACACACTACTCTAATGTGAAGCTGCAAGGGTGCTGAGCACTCACACCTGATGCTCAGGGCAATGTGAAGTAGCTCAGCTACGACAAAAGGCCATCTCATACATCTGTCAAAATTTCAAATGCATGTGGTAAGACAGCGTCACGTATGTAAAAATGACATGCACGGACTTATTCACGTCAATATTATTTATAAAAGGAAAAGATCGGGGAAAACTCAAATGTTCATCAACAGCTGACTAGTTAAATCACATCACAATCATAAAATAGAACACTGAGAAGAATGGTGAGGCTTTTTCTGTTTTACTGTGACTCCAAGATTGGTTGTAAGTGAAGAAAGAAATGGGGAGATTGATGTGCACATCGTAACATTTGTGTGAAAATTAATGTATTTGTATTTGCTTGTGTACACATAAAGAAGACCCTGAAAGGATTAGTAGGAAACTGATTACAGTAACTAGGCAGTGCAGGGGCTGGATGAATGGGGAACAGGTGTGAGAGGGAAACATTTCGGATGCATGCTTTTTTGTATTTTTTATTTTCAACAAAATGGTTTACCAATCCAAAAGAAAAAAATAAATGGAATTAAATCAAAACAAAACTAGAAAGTAGTACATATGTTTTGAAACTTTGAAATGCATTCTTTGTAATCATGGCAAAGAGAAAAATCTCAATGGAAATTACAAAATATTTGAAACAGAAAGTAAAAGTACTACATATCAGAACTTGAGGATTTATAGTCACTTTCTTCTCTGAAATTCAGGTTTACTTTGCTGTCCTTTTCTTGAATCCTGAGTTAGAAAAGGCTTAACTCATTTAAAAATATTTCCTTTTCACATATTTTTGTTTAAGATTAGAGAGTTCCAACATTAGAACATCTATTAGTTTAATATACTTGATACTTTTAGCAATTTGAGAGCTTCTGCTGAAAGTCTAAGCAAAGATCATACTTAATGGTGAAGCATTAGAAGCATTCCCATCACAAGTGGAAGCGAAATGAGAGCGATTCTTTGAAGAAAATCTTTATCGCATTAGCAACAAGACCGTAAAGCAGGACCTAAGACTGTAGGTCCTACAACATGTGTAAGCTCTCTACGGAAAAGGCCAGTGTTCTTGAAGGACATAAAAGAAGACCCATAAGTATAGTGTATACACGGGTGGGAAGTCATTGTAAAGATCTCAGTTCTCGTCACATTAATCTACGAAATCTCTGTGATTCCCATCAGAACCTCAATAGGTGCTGTGGAGCATACTGAGCGAACCCTAGCGCTCGTCCAGAAGAGCCGTGGCAGTTTGAAAACCTGGTCTCTGGCACAGAGAGGCGAGGGCAGCTCTCACAGCGAAGCCAGCACTCTCGGTCCAGGTGCAGGCACACAGAGAGGGTGACCGTCCTTCTCCGGTTGTGTGGAGCAGTTTCAGTTGATGCCTGCTGTCCTGGGAATTATAAATAGGCTCTCTTTCATTCTGAAAACCGCTCAGTAGAATTGCACAGGAAGTCCTGAGACGAATCCACTTCACTGGTGACGTGTATGGTATTGTAAGTCAGGGAGAAAGGATGCCATTCATCAAATGGCATTGGCACAGAAGAAAATATCATTAGCCTTTTCTCACACCACACACAAAATTAAGTCCACATAGATTAAAACCTGGCAGTGAAAAGGAAAATTTTAAAACTAATAAAGTACAGGCCACTGTTCTTACAGCCTCTGGAAGCAGAACATGAGGGAGATTTCTGAAGACAAAAAGCCCGGGTTCTGAGAGTGGAGCGGCGCTGCTGGGGCGTGCGTGCGAGTGGTCGGGGAGCAGGTTCGTGGAGGATGAGCTGAGCTGTAGGATGAGGAGGGACCGCGGAGTAATGTGCAGCAGGTGTCTAGTTGACAGTGGTGTCTTGTGTCACTGACGCTGGCTAAGAGTGTAGAACTTGTGTTCTCAAAAAATAGATAAATCTGTGAGTTGATGGATGTATTAATTTGATGGTGAGAATTCTTTCACTGTGTATACATAAATCATGTACACTTTAAATATATCACAGTTTTATTTGTCAGTAAAGCTGAAAAAAATGGGAAAAGGATAACAAATGATAAATTATAAGACTATACAACCAGTTAAGACTACCTTTGTATTAAATAGTTTTTTATGAATAAGAAAGACAGTTATAGACCACGTGGAAAAACAGGTCCACATGCCGGAAGAAGAGATTTGTAACAAACAGAATTCTAGGTTAACCACAACCAAAAACACATACAGAGAATGAAAAAAATGGGAGGATATTAACTGTTTTCTACAGAACAGGGATCTATGATGACCACTAATAACATACAAAAGGTTCTCAGGCTTACCAGTGGTCCTGCCAGGGAAGTGGAAGGCACGTCTCCCTGCGGAGCCAGGAGAAACGTTCACGTATGAGCAGTAGGAGACGCTGTAAAAATGTTCCTGTCGGCATTTGGTGTGGTAGCCACATGGCAATCTAAAATTGTTTGGAAACAGTCTAAATTCCACAAGCCAGGAAATTGAGAAATAAATATGGTATATAAAAGAATTCCATATAGAAATTAAAATTTATGAACTAGAGTAAAATGTATCAACATAGATAAATTTTAAACATAATATTAGAATAAAACCAAGTTGCAAAACACTACACATGGTTTGGTATCAGTTCTGAAGTTTAAAGACACTCAGAAAAACACATAGTCTTGTGGTTGCATCTCTATATACTACTAATAAAATATATGCACAGACAGTGGTCTGGATTTGGCCCATGGGTCATAATTTGCCAACCCGTGAGGTATGACACACAGAAATTACTGCAGTAATTAAGGGAGTACTATTATTATCCCCGTATTACAGGTGGGAAAATTGAGGTTTAGAGACCTTCAGTGGCATCATTCAGGTTAAATTAAAATAACTTTACCATACTCTTATTAACCACATGGCAATAGAATTTTTTTTACATATGGAATGTTTATGGAAGATTCTTTTTCTTCCTCTAAAAGTAGAATGAATTGTGAGGACCTAATCTCATAGTTTCTTCACAACTGTAATCTTTATGTTTAGAAACTCTGCATTGCTGGCTCTTCTTTACAAGATGATTTTACATATGACTTTCACGAGGTTTGCAACATGTTTCATTGTTGAAATGGAGAAACAAATACAAAAACTGGTATGGTTTAGTTTATTAGTTAGAGTTGGATCTCTTACAAGCCATTGACTAAACATCAGTCGATAGCTTTATAGAACATAGAACACAATTAAGCAGTTGTTTTCCAAAATCAGCTTTATGAAGCAGTTTCTTTGTTTTGTCATGACTTGCAGTAATTGAGAATTTATTTATCTACATTTACAGTCAGAATCTAGGAAGTACATTTTTCCCTGTTCAGTTTCATGGGCCCGATAGAGATTGGTCTGGTTTGTAGGTGTCAAGTAACTGGCCCTTCTCTGGGTGCAGAAAGTAGGGACCCCCACGACTGTGGTAGATGTTGGAGTGTGTGCACATTCAAAGATGGGATGGTAAGGTTACTATTTAACCTGAATGAAAATTACCACAGTACTTGTTTATCTAGGAGGAGACTGTATTTTAGAAAGTTTTAATATGAACCAGAGTCAGGATTTAAATCAATAAAGTTGTCAAGTAGAGGCTCCTAGAGTATTAATTTTAAAAGAAGTTAAGGTTTTTAGATAAAGAGGTTATCTTACCAAGTATCTGATTATATTTATTCTTTTAAACTAAAAATGGAATGTATTTTTTTCAGAGACATCAAACCTGACAATATATTGATGGATATGAATGGGCATATCCGGTTAGCAGATTTTGGGTCTTGCCTGAAGCTGATGGAAGATGGAACCGTAAGTAAAGATAAATTTTAAATTATTTTACCCCCAGACATATTTTTTGCTACTTGTCGTCTTTATCTGTCTAGAAACCATTTATTTATATTATCCATCCATCCATCAATCATTCTGTGCTTCGCCTTCTTCCACAAAGGCATTTAGGCGCACTCATTTTAATACGTCT
>VMDR010017611.1:7691-20025 GCA_007922815.1 Macrotus californicus
CCCCCCCCCCCCCCACTGGCTGTCATCTGCTCTCCATCTACGAGTCTGTCTCTGTTTTGCTTGTTAGTTCAGTTTGTTCATTAGATTCCACATATGAGTGAAATCATGAGATATTTTTCTTGGTAATCTAATTCTTGAATTTGTTTTCCAGAAAAGCTTATTTTCCTGAAAGATACAAATGTATTTGTCCCTTGAAATTCATATTAGAGTTAATAAATTAAATAATAGGGCCTTTAATAAAGTCACAAATGAAATTTTTTTTTAAGATGGAGGGGAGAAGTCACAATTCTCTTGGTTATGCCCTCTCTGTTTTTCATAAAGGGAGACTTTTACATCATCAGTAATTAGGAGAATGTGTGACACCATTTGTACAGATTGAAACAATCTTTGAGAAGGCAGATCATGTTTTATTTTTAGTTCTCCTCTTTGGCATGAAAAATAGTCTGAGAGTTTTTGGTTTTATATTCATTTACTTTTCCATTTTGTCTAAGACTCTGAAGTGATCTATCTATATCCTAATCAATATGGAATCGCAATTTTCTCATTTCCTACACAGAGAAGTTACGTGTGTTTTAATCTTACTGGCAAAGAACCGTTTCACGTTCAAAGGATACAGAGGACCACACAGAGAGTGACAGATGCCGAGAGAACAACGCGTGGAATTCCAACTTTCCGCCCTTCATTCTTGATGTTGACTCTGAGTGTCAGTGCAGCCTGGATCCAGCATGTCAGCGTGCCAAATCCAAAGGTCAGGGAGGTTCCAACATTATGGATTTCTTCATCATTCGTGAGCTACGGGGTGAACATGTGGGGGCCCAGTTAGGAAAGACATAAAAACCCATGGAATATGTGAGGGGGAAAAAAGGGCAAAGTGACATCTCAATAATGAAATGATGAATTTTAGAAAGATGAGGGCCCTTCATCTCCACAATGGTTCCTTGTGTCAGTTCTCAGTTGGGAAGAAGGGAAATAAATGGCACACCCAAACTTCAAAACATTTGTTAGAAAAACTATAAAAGGCAGTGGTAATCTATTCCTTGAATTTCTTTGCCAGAAAAGCTTTGTGGAAAAGTAAAATAAAAAAGACAAAACAGGAAAGTTACACACACAAAAAAGAGCACCTGGCTGTGCGTTCATTCACCTGCTGAGGGAGACCCGTTCTACCCAGGTCAGTGTTTCACTGGCACAGACAACACTGACACTTGGGCTGTTCATTGTTCCTACAAAACTGAGCCGTCTGTAGAACACGACCAATCCATTGCTAATGTGATTTTGTTTTGTTTTCTTGTCATCATAAAACTGCCACCTATGAGCTTTTGCAGTATGTCTAGTCCCATTAAAGGACAATAGTGTTTGAAGGTCCCTGGTTGCAGAGTTTATGAAGTTAAGGAGTTAAAGGAGACCCATTTGGGTTATTTCAATTGGGCATTAGAGATGTAAACTCCTCAAATCATTACCCAGTGATTTAAAAAAAATATTTATCACTTAAAACACCTTTATTAATTACATACATTTTAAAATACATATTTAGGAAGATAAAATCTATTTTGAAGAGGTGGCTTTTACAACATGGTGAAAGCATTTTTTTGAATTGCCATTGCCTTCAGATGTTTTATTGTTTGACATTGCTGTGAATAATGGTCCTATCAAATCAATACTACTTTCCTTTTATATATTTTTTAAAATGTAAGTTTCTTTTTTAAAGATTTTATTTATTTATTTTCAGAGAGAGGGGAAGGGGGCGAGAGAAGGAAAGAAACACAGATGTGTGGGAGAAACATCAATCGGTTGCCTCTCGCACACCCCCAACTGGGGACCTGGCCCGCATCCCAAGCATGTGCCCTGACTGGGAATTGAACCAGCAACCTTTCTGTTCGCAGACTGGCATTCAATCCACTGAGCCACACCAGCCAGGGCTCCTTTTACATTTTTTTCTTTTTGTTATAAAATTTTTCCCTTCTTTGGAAGAAACCACTTTCTTCTCTCACAGTTCAAAAGACCTATTTTCAAAACTCATTTTAAGAAATGCTTCCTCAAGTCAAATTTTACTTCTAGAAAACGGTTTTTCTAAACTCCATTGATTTATTATTTTAACCTAATTTTTTCAAACAGATAATATAGTTACATAGTTCAAACTTTAAAAAAATTATAAAAAGTATAGATTGAAAAGTCTGTCTCCCATCCCGTCCGTGTACTAGCTACCGAGTTTCTCCACAGGCAACTGATGTGTAGTTTCCTGTGTGTGCTCTGTAGGTATTCCAAAGTGGTTTTCATATGTCATCACTCATGGGTTAGGCTATTTGTGTGTGGTTCACTAAATCAACCTGATCTGTGGGACTCTCCTACTACCTTAGCCTACTATGCAAAATGTCTACTCAAGAACTTCCCTGCAAATCCTGGTTGAGACATGATAGTTACTGAGCACTTCACAACAGGCTGGCACCTGTAGCACGTGAGGGGCAGACACCCACTGTAATCTCCATAAAAATGTTCTGTGCCCTACATTTTGGAGTTTAACAGGATAAACACTCAAACATTCTCCTGGTAATTCATTATCTTAGTCAACACGTTCTATGAATGCAGCTTTCTTGCAGTCCAGCTTTTTATGGGATGAGACCCAGAAGAGCTAGAGGAATTGGTGGGATTGCCTCTCTACTAAACAGCCCTGGTTTAATGAGTGATCAGGATTGAGGGTTAGGACAAGAGACACTGAGAATACACTACCAGATTTCCTTGAAAGTCTATGCCCTTTGGACTTCACTCAATAGAAGGGAGAGGGATATCCAGGATCAGGTGCTTGATTACAAGAGGGAAGTTTCTAGGAGTAGTATCCAGCATAGGCTGGAGGATGCTGGGAAGGGAGGCAGGGAAACCAGACAACTGCTGTGGCACTGCAGGAGTTGGCCTCCTCATCTGTTTGACAAGCGATGTCATTCAGTCAGGAGTTGGGTGGTGGTATTGGCGAGGGAAATTATTCTTCAATGTTGTGACCTTGGGCTTCTAAGTTTCTGGGAAGATGATTTATGTATCGTTTTGCAGGTCATAGTGTTCTGGAGAAGTTCCGGGTTTTCAAACTTGAGTCTGCTAATCCTATTCGTTTTCTAGAAAAGTCCACTGGATACAATTTGTTATACAAATAAAAGTATAAAGCACTTTGGAATCCTATGTAGAAAATGTACAACTATTTTTGTAGCTGCTTTTCCCAGTAGCCATGCTGTGTCTCCAACGCACAGTGAGCACTGCAAACTTAGGGGGGCAGGCTGAGAGATCGTGAGGGCTGACTGCCACAGCACCTGTGCACATTGGGAACCAGGAGTAGCAATGTTTGTGAAGACTCATGAAGAAGGATCTGGGCTGTATAGTGATTGCCCCTTAGTGGCTACGACAGTCATGTAGGGGAAGTGAGAGACGGGGGTGAAAAAGGCCAAAGGAAGTACCTGAAAGTTACCAAGTAAGGTCATTCCAAAGGAAGCCAGGCACAATGCCACCAATCCACTAATATTCAGCCACGGATTTAAGACCTTTGGTTTCAGCTGTATGAAGCGCAGAACAGCTACCACAAGAGCTGGGGATAAAACAAAGTGTTCAAATTGAGAAACTGAAACCATACACTCAGATATGAGGAAGTGTTCTAAAGCCACAATGTGCAAAATTAAACTTTTCACCACGATATGTTTTTAAATTTCTGAAATGACAATTTTTATTTTTTCCACAGTGTAATTGCTCTATGCACTTATTTGTGAATATTAATGCTGCAAAGAGGGGACAGAAGCTTACAGACACTCTACGCAGTTTCGCAAGACAGTGCAGGCAAAGCATGAGTAAGGACCAACAGAATCCTAGGGTCTTGGTGGATGCATTCCGCAGGGAGGTGGGCCTCTCATTTCTGGTGGAGGCATGCCTATCGGTGTTCCCTGAGCAGGGATAAGCCCAACTGGTGGTCCCATGGGTGTTCTCATACCAGGTGGAGGAGCCATAATGCCTGGAGGTAGGGTTGACTGGCTCACAGGTGTGGGGGCTCCCCCAACCTGGTAGGTACTGAGTTGGGGCTCCAGCAATGCTGGCAGTGGCCACCACAGTGGTAGCTGTGACAGTATCTCAACCCTGTGAAGTTACTACCTTCTGGGAGGGATTGTTACCTCTCCGACCGGGCCTGTTAATCTCGCAGGAGCCTATGGAATTGGAACACCAGCTGGGACTCCCCTGCCAACCCCAGGGCCTCCTGCGGCTCCCGCCAGTGGTACCCGAGCAATGCCAGTATCTTTGCGGGGAGGTCCCTGCACAGTCATGGAAACCAAGTTCTCCTCATGCAGCAGCACCAGACCCAAGACTCGCTTCTCTACACGCTCTGGCTGCTTTGCATTCTTTGGCTTAATTTTCCTGAACTCATCACAATCACAGAGGATCAAGTTCATATTCTAGTCAAAAGGCTTAAAGGTGCCGATGAAGATCTGGCTGTCTTGAAGGATGCAACTCATCCTATAGTTGATGTGCTGCAGCATCTTGCTGCTCTTTCGTACAGTCATGATTACTGTCCCACCAAATCCAATGTCCACAGTACTTCCAGGATCCTTAAGACCTAAGGGAAGGCTACAGATAAAGGTATGACACAGGTTCTGCTACACACAATGCAAGCGGGGGCAGAAGCTTCAAACTACAGGTGGAGCTTGGTTTTTCGTCTGGAATCAGCTCCTTGGGGTGTCCCAAGACTGTTTTAGCCACCTCTGGGTGTATCAGCTAGGAAAGTCTGCCTCAGATCTGCCTGGAAGTCCACTACAGGTACTTGCTGCTGCTGGGATTGCCTCGGGTACAGCTGACACTTGGTTGTTCAAGGGGGGCCACCCTCCTGTGTTTGACCTGGACTTCCACCTCAGGTGCATGCTATTCCGTGGTCCTTCTCAGGTGTAAGCGGTCCCATGGCCACTGCGGTCCACCTTGTGCCCTCTGTAAACTGCCACTGTGGCCGCGTGAGACCTTCAAACCACCGGTGTGAAATGACAATTTTTAAAAGAAAGTTTTCATGCACTGCTTGTGATTACTTCAGTGTTTTATTATACCTAACCTGAGGGGAGTTGAAGCGGCAGTGCTTGTGTTATTTGTGTGATGCAAGGACGATGAACTCTCAACAGTGTTCTCACAGTTTTCAAAAATTAGGTCAGCACAGGACAGACTGTCTTAGGGGAGAGAGCCCGGCAGAAGCTTGACACACAAGTAAGATGGGGACAGAGACAGCCTGTGGTATGAAAATTCACTGACTCAATCACCATCTAGCTTGGAGCAGTGTTGGAACAGACACGGAGACCCGGGGAAGGAGATGAGATTCCGTAGCCACACCCCCGCTGGCCTGGTGCCAGAACTCATTCCTGGGGACAGAAGGTATCCTGCTTTTCAACCAAGCAGCGGGCGGTAGGGCCATTTTAAAGTCATCTTTATATAAGCTAACATATTTTTAGTTTCATTAAAAATGTTAGATTTTATCAAGAGTTTTAGACAGGATTTTTAAAGCTCACCCTCCTGTTGTTTTTTTGTGTTTAGAATAGTCCTTCGCTCTACAGGTGCCCTCTATTTAATTTGTCTATTAAAAAAAAATCACAAATGTAAAAAAAATTGCTTATTTTCTTTACTAAATATTTTTGCTTTGAGGCTGATTGGTTTTTAAAGTCCAACTCAGAATAGCAACTCTTCATTGCAATTCTAAACTGGTGCCTGGCCAAATTATTTTTGTTTTTGTTTAGTTTTATTGTTTATGCACCGATAATTCCTATTTATGGCTGCAGCAGAACACGACAATCAGTATGTTTTGGCTAAAGGAGGGAGAGTGGCTGCTTTCAGGTGACTGAAATCATTCAGCCATCAGCCTTGTCCTTGCAACCTCTCCCGGGCAGAAAATAATATTTCCTTTAAAAACTTTGTCTCAGCTCTTTTTCCCCCATGGGAGACATAAAGTGTCGGCTCAGGACAAAGAGCATAACTAATTCTGTTAAGAAAATAATGGAGCATTTGATCTCCGATTCGTCCGTCAAAAAGATAAAAAGGTCTTTGGCAACTAGTGTTAATCAATGCTATACCAACTCATCTGTAGGTTGTAAATTACAATCTACACATCTGCCAAAGAGCGGAGACTTATAAGCACAGCAGGTTGTTTTTTAGAGTCGGCATGTCATCTAAAGTAATAGCTGAGGTCGGACAGGATGGACCTGGGGAGACGGAGGCACCCACAGTTCAGAGCGAGAATCATTAGTATGGTTAGTGTGACTTGCACTCTCAGATAAATAAATAATGGCTGGTTAACTTCCACTGAACCCTAATCTTAATCAGTTTGTATCAGATGGCACTAAAAATGACAAAAGATAATAAAGAACAGACACTGGATGCTGCAATACTTCAGAGCAGGAAAGCCAGTAAAAACTTTTTGCTTCTTCGTGGAGCAGGGAGGGACTGGACAATGACGAGTGCCATCTGGAAGAGGGGACTTGTTTTACTTGCTTGGTTTTTGGGAATGCTTTAGTAATCAGTTTATCATAAGCTTTATAACTAGATAAATTTGAGCTGTGAAAACAGGTGTTTTTTAGATTATACACTGAGGACTATTGGGAAATATCAATTTTTCTTAAAAATATGAAGGAAACAATATGTGGCTTTCACCATGTTTATTCGTTTCTTTAAAGCCCACGGGAGGACAGACAGCTTGTGACAACTTTTTTATAAGGGTACTCTCCTCTGGACTGTGATTAGATGAGCTGGCTTTTACAAAGCTCTTAGCATTGTGCCCGGAATATAAATGACTGTCATTAATTGTTGTGATCATTGTGCCCCGTGGGGACGATCGTTTGCGTAGGTGGCAATCTGCAACCCCACAGGGTGTGATTGCAGAGGGGTTGGGAAAGGTCCCTGACCCTGTGGCTGAAGAGTCACTCTCGGGGCGCTGTGCTCTATTCAATGCAAATATCTCCTTAGCAGTCGTGTATGCCTTGGTATGACTAAACTTATTAGATCTTTTCAGAAGAGTGGTGTCAAGAGTAGAAAAAAGGTTGAGTATAAAGCTCCTGGCAGCTCTGAGGCTGAAGGCACTGAAGACAAAGCCTGAGTGACAAGGACAGGCCCTGGTGTCCACATGGGCACCAGCTGCTGAAAATTCTACCTTTCTCAGAACTTGGGAATATCTCGGCCATGAAAATACTGCCTGCTAAGGGCATGAAGACAAAAGCTTCGTTAAAGATTTAGCAACCCCAGCGCCAGGATACATCTACCCTTTCCCTTAGCGCTAGTGTAGCAATCCATGTCTTCCGGACACTTCCTGCCGACGCAGATGGAATACGCTTTGCAAAGCCTGGGCAGGGAGCGGTCTTACTAACTGCGGAGAAGCCCCCAGTGTGCGTCTCTTTGAGCCTCAGAGCTGCAAGAGAGGCCTCTTGGGCCTCACAGGAAACGTTCTCCATGTTTCTCACTATTTGAACCCTCTCAACTAAGGCTTTGCCTGTGTTGTGTGTCGGACCGGTCATCTCCCTTCATTTTCCAATGAGGTCTATAGGTCTTCCCTTTTCCTATAGCAAACATTAAAAAAGAACATATAAGAGTAGAAATTTTTTTGGGGAGGAGGGAACTGTACATAGATGAAATAACAGGTCACCTCTTAGGAAGACAAAAAGGCCAAATATTCCCTAAGTACTAACATCATCTTTATCTCTTGGAGTAAAAAGTCTCACCTTCCGAAAGAACCATTTCCAGAAAACCACTGTTGAAATATTTCACTGTCACTGGCCCATCCCCCACAGCATGCTAATGATGGTGGTTGACCCTTTGAAAGAAACTGGGAAGGCCTGGCCTTGAGGAGGGAGTACATAAGGCCCATTGGAAAAGCACAGAGAGCACAACTGGTTCCCACGGTCCCCAGAAGACCACCCGGTCCTCGAAGCACTCACAGCACAAAGGGGCCAGGATATTAAATGAGGGTCTTGGGCCCTGAAGAAAAAGTGGGAAACTGGGGCTAGACATGAGTATACGAGCTCTTTCTTTCTTTTCTTAGCCTCTGTCTCCATTTGCCAGCTCGATTTGTACACAGGACAGACACAGGGGAGAGTGTACCGTTAGATGTGAAACACAGTATCTACACACACCAGTGTCCGTGACAGAGCCTGGCCATTGCTTCATCTTGGCCAGTGAAGGAATAAACAAGGCCTTCTTTTAAAGCAAACATATTGTACAACATGACACTCTCATGCAGGATTTAATGATATGTGAAATATATTATTTTATGCAGCAAAAGAAATAAAGTCAAGAGTACGCTGACATGATAAAGATGGTAAAGGGAAGAGAAAATGTAAGGTAAGCAGGACACATATAACAGGATTTATGAGAAAAAAGACCTTCAAAACAAAAAGCTAGCTTCACCATGACAGGATCCCAAATTATCAACTAAGCCCACCATGCTTTCAGTATGGGTTTGGGAGAACTGAAAATAACAGAAATGTATCAACACACATAAAGCACTCTTTATTATCTGCTTACCTAGGAAGGCTGCCATGTTCATGACTTGACTAAACACACAGCTGGCTGGAGGTGCATCACCTGCAATACTTGAAATATATGAAATGTCTTATTATTACTGTACTAAAATCTGTAACTATTCAAAGGACTGAATGTTTGTGTACCCTCAAAATCCGAATGTTGAAATCCCAACCCCTATGTGACAGTATTTAGGAGGTAGGACTTTGGAGGGAATTAGGGTACGAGGGCGGAGCCCTGATGAGTGGGTTAGGGGCCTCTTTTCCTCTTTCCACCACGTGAGCAGATGGCAGTCTGCAACCCAGAAGAGAGCTCTCGTCAGCACCTGACCATGCTGGTACCCTGGTCTCGGACTTCTGGCCTCCGGACCGTGTGAAACAAATTTCTGTTGTTTCTAAGCTACCCAGTCTGTGCCATGTGGTTATGGTGGCCCGAATTAAGACCCCACCCCCAACTTTTTCTAAGATCCAGCAGATCAGAAGGGAATTATCAAATTACCTTATATATGGTGCATGCTTCACACCAGGTTTCCTGGATAACAGAAAACACAGAAACTCAGGTTAAAGCACATTCCCTTGCGTGCAGTTTAACCCCACCAGTGGCAACGCTTCTGTTAGGTCTATGGGTGAACAATGAGCTACCCAGAGCTAAACTTTACCTTTCAGCTGAATTTAACGGGAAAATTTTGTCATCTTCTACAGCTATAAAGTATCTATGAAGAAAGAACAATAAAAGTTTATAAAATAAAGAAATTTTAAAAAACAAGAATCATTGGTTTCCCAGTTTTATTAGACTAACCACATGAAATCATATTCATTTTATTTCCTAACCAGGAAAATGCTCTTTTATTATAATGCTTTACCTGTGGATCATATTGGTCTTTAAAGCTCAAATGTTATTACTAATAATGTTTCTTTCATTTTCAAAACATCCCCCCAAATAATGGAAATCATTATAATCTGAAAACTGGAAAACAAAGAAGAAAGACCTTACAACTTTGGGCAAAGTAAAATTTGAATTCAAATTTTCCATTTCTCAGGAATTTCTCAGTCCACTTTTAACTGCAAGGAACTAAATTAATGTTTGACAACTGAACAGTACTTGAAATAAGCAAGAGTGGGGACGTTTTGTGACAAGCCATGACTTCCAATGGAATGATACCCATTTCATAAACATACCAGACCCAGTCACAAGCCCCCCCTGGACTATGAACTGGACTGCAGTGGAATCCTTAAGATGTTAGTGTCCAATCAGCAAATCTTGCAAAAAATGAATCTGTATCACCAGTTTATAGAGTGTTCATTACTGGAAGAACAGAGGCACACAAAATTAAGTCTGGTATTCTTTACTACATGCTTTGAATAATTTGTTACTCACTCTCGTTATTTACTTTGGGTAATAGAAAAAGGGAAAAGAAATGGGGACTTTAGCAGGGTTGAATTACTTTAAAGTATTTATAAACACATTCATATAGATACGCCATGTGCTACCAAACCATACTTTTATCTATTGGGTTGGCCAAAAAGTTTGTTTGTTTTTTTTCTGGTAAGATGGCTCTAGTAGTATTAGTTGTCTTTAACTTCATTCAAAACAACTTTGTTAGACTGTATGGTGACAGCTGTCATATCAGCATGCATTAAAAAAACGTATCAAAATTGGTGAATTTTTGTGTAGCCATTTTAATATTGAAGATGGAAGAAAATATGCAACATGTTCGGCATATTATGTTTTATTATTTCAAGAAAGGTAAAAACGCAACTGAAACACTAAGGAAGATTTGTGCAGTGCATGGAGAAGGTGCTGTGGCTGATCAAACGTATCAAAAGTGGTTTATGACGTTTTGTGCTGGAGATTCCTCTCTGGACGATGCTCCGTGGTCAGACAGACCAGTTGAAGTTGACAGCAATCAAATGGAAACATTAGCTGAGAACAATCAATGTGATACCATGAGGGTGACAGCTGACACACTCAAAATATCCAAATCAGTAAAGTTATTGGTGAAAATGAAAAATGTGGTTTTTTATTTTATAGAAAAAAACTAAACAGACTTTTTGGCCAACCCAAGCCATTGCACCTCAGTCCTTAATAATTAAATAAGAGAATACTCACACTATCCACAATCCAGCCGAAGTAAACAAAGTAAACACAAGAGGTAAAAACATCCACACGCTGCATTTCTTCCCATCCATACCTGTTCCACTGAAATGAAATGAACAGGTATTCATAACCCACACGAAAACTTACCTTTACTCTTTCAAGACAGACCGGAAGTTTAACAGAAAAAGAATGCATTTTATGAAACCATGGTTCAAATCAGTATCATATGGCCACCTACACATGTGGGAAACGCTTGAACAGGGAATACGGATGATTGCCATCTAGCATTAGCTCAAATATTTCAGAGTTAAGGACTGATGGGAACGTCTACCTCTCATAACAACAACATTCATCCTCGTACAAGCCTCGACGCATTTAAGAACGTACAAAAGGGTCTGGGTTAGGACTCGAAGAGGAGGTTTTAGGTTACGACGAGGTTGCAAAGGCAAACCCCCACCTACTTTAGTGCTATTAACATTTATGGACTTTTGGGTCTATGCATCCAACATGTACCTATGTCTGTAGTTTAGCTAACAAGAATGTTAGAAACAAATGAGTACTAAATAAATTAGCAACACAAGAGAAATTGGCAAATGCTTTGCAAATCTGAATTTTCCTCATGACTTGTTATTGAGTAACTATCTCAGAAGACTCCAAAATGGACACTCTGGAAAAATGTGTTTTGTATAACTTTAAATTAGCTCCTACAAACACGATGGAAAAAAACAGATGCCAGGCATTTTGGACGTTACATTTTAAAGCAGAAATATATAAATAAAAAAGATTCCACACCGAAATAAAGTAGAAAGCAGGAGCTTCAGAACGTCTGTGAAAAATTATTGATATAGAACAGGAAGAAATAACTATCACTTTACTTCCTTGCTCAAAACCGTCAGACAAAATCTATTAGAGACATTGGATGCCAACAATCCTTAAGGCAAAAAGCACTGGTTCCAAGAAAATAAGGCACGTTAAGTGACCTCCACAGGAGATCAAACAAGCAGAAGGATATGGGGTTAAATGGTATCTCTGGGGAGAAACTGCTACTCATGGCTTTGGGTTTCATAATTAACTGGAGAAAGTTATTTGTTGGGTTTGAACCAACACTGTCACACTTCTGAGCATCTCCACGATATCTACTTTCATAATACTGACACTCTTTGGGCCTTCCAAGTGTTGACAACAGACAGAGAACGTGGTCCCTCCATTTAGCATGGTAATCTAAGGTGTCAGGGAGGTCTTGGTTCCCCAAACTGACCTACCCGAGTAGGTAGAACTTCCAGGCAAGGGGACACACACCTGGACCTAACAATGTGTCCTTGAATGGTCGTGCGGTAGTCTGAACACCTATCTGGGTAGGCGTGTTAATTAATTATTGAATTTATTGAAAGACATTAGAAACACTTGCAATCAATTTAATCCAGTCTAATCCAATCCAATCCAATTGACAAGTATTGACACCAACTTGTGCCGGGCACTATAGTGGGCAGTGGAAATACTGGGGTGAGCTCTAATGAATACAACTACTTTTGTGTTAACAGTGTATGCCATATACAAAAGCTAGTGTATGAACCAGTGGTACATTATTGTTCAATTTATATAGTGTAGAAGAATGATGAATATTCTAAGCATACAGAATTTGGTTAGTCAGTGTCTACTTATTTATTTGTGTCCAGAAAATGTGGGCTCATAATAAAGCTATCAACTATGCCAACAAAAATAATTCCATCAG
>VMDR010017612.1:0-19922 GCA_007922815.1 Macrotus californicus
CTTTCTTTCTTTCTTTCTTTCTTTCTTTCTTTCTTTCTTTCTTTCTTTCTTTCTTTCTTTCTTTCTTTCTTTCTAACAAACAGGCAAAGACCATATAACAGATGATGCACATCTGGCAAAATTGCTGGGAGGAAGGCTTGGAGAGTGAAAAGCATGTCTCTGTTGACAGCAACTTAGCAATAACCAAAAGTTAAAGGGTATTTGTCCTTGACTCAGAAATTACACCTCTAGGAATGTAGCCATGAACTACACTCATGAACTTGTGAAATAAAACATATAGTTTACTTACAGTATTGTTTATAGTAGCAAAGCAATTGAAACAATTTCAATGTTCATCAGTAGGATGTGAGCTAAATATATTTTGAAGTATCGTACAGTGAATACAATGTATTTGAAAATGAAAGGACTTTAACTACACTGATGTGGAACCAACCTTGCAATTCATAATTGAAGGTAAAAAGCAAAGTGTAAAAAAAGGTATGTGCAGATAGATATGCATGTATACAGATACACTGGTGCAGCACTTGCACCGGAGAAGGAAACTGATGGCAGTTTGCACTTAGGCATGAAGGGTAGGGGGAAGGAGGTGGTGATGTAATGTTTATGATAAATCCTTTTGCACATGTTGGGTTTGAATATTTCGAGTTTAGCTGAAGGTCACAGAGACACCAAGCGCAGGATGTGTAGTTGGTGGTAAGTACAGCAGGACTTGGTGAGATCAGGGATGTATCCTCCTTTCCTCTCCCAGTGGATCCTTCTCTGGTCTCAGCTCCCTTTTTCCCTTTGCACACTGAATCTTCCTCAGCATTGCTGTCAGAACCAGGAGACCTGATGATATAGCTCCAGTTCATAGTCCAGCAGGCTTGAGACCCAAGAAAAGCCAATGTTTCACTTCTGGTCTGAAGGCAGGAGAAAGCTGACATCCCAGGTTGCAGGCAGTCAAGTGGGAGAAATTCTCTCTCACTCTGGATGCTCAGCAATTTTGTTCCATTCTGGTCTTCAACTGATTGTGTAAGGCCCACCCACATGGGGGAGGACAATCTGCTTCACCAATTCAGATGTTATTCTCCTTCAAAAACACCTCACAGGAAAACCCAGCGTAATATGTTTTTGTTTTTTTTTAATCCTTACTCAAGGATATATTTACTGATTTTAGAAAAAGAGAGAGAGAGAGAGAAAGAGAGATGTGAGAGAGAAACTTCGATCAGTTGTCTCCTATACTAGCCCTGATTGACCAGTGATCAAATCCACAACCTTGGTGTGTGCCCTGACCAGGGATTGAACCTGCAACCTTTTGGTGCATGGGAGGATGCTCCAACCAACTGACGTACCCAGCCAGGGCTAAAATGATGTTTGATCAAATATCTGTGCACCCTGTAGCCCAGCCAAGTTGACACATAAAATTAACCATTAAACAAGGATATAGGAATGAACTGGGAGTAAATAAGAAAACAACTAGCCAGCCTTGCTGAGAATCTGGTATGAGATGAGAAAAAAATACTCCTAGACTATAGATTAATGCAGACCTTAACAGGATGAAACTGGAAAGCAACCAAAGGAGAATTTACCAGATGTCATTAATGGGGGCTGGGAGGGGTGTGCAGATGAACAGTACGACAAACCAAATGCACAAGCCTGTGTAAACTTAGAGTAGCATGAGAGATGCTTCTACAAAACAGCCAATTAGGATTTAGAGTGAATACACAACTGCTCTTATGCACTGTTTCTCCAAGCCAAACCAGACATCACTGTTGGGAGAGTGATGTTAAGAGAAAGGAAAATTCCATGAAAAACTTCCTGAACAAGAAGTTCTTCTTTTCTGAATGCCAAGGATGGAAAGTACACGCTCACAGGATGTCCGAGGACTGCAGCGCTGTGGACTCTTGCTACATGAGTGCTGATCGCCCCACCCCACCCCCAAGTTCCTTTCAGACCTGACCAGCCTGGCTCTTTCAGGGAGTTCTGAAGTTACACATTTAGTAGTCTAATCTGGCCTGGTGGTGATAATATGTAAAACCATAGAACTGAATGAGACCATCTCAGTCAGTGGTCCTCAGCCCTGTGTGAATGTAAAGATCACCTGGGAAAATTGTAAAACCTGCCAAGGCCAGAACTCCACCTCCAGACACCGAAATTCACCTTGTCTGGGGGCCAGTATACCTGCATTGGGAACCTGTCCTAGAGGAGGCTGATGTGCATGCAGAGTAGAGAATCCTGTCCAAGGAAGAGAAGAGGAATCTCAACCAAACAAGGAGGCAATCAGCATGAGTGTGAGGATTAAAGGCCACTGTAGGAAAGGAAAGCCAGAGAGGAAAGGGTTTGGAGAGGAGGCGAGGTCATGGGTATCACATGCTGCTGAGTGAATCAGGTGAGATCAGAGAAGCCACCAAGCACTGGGCAACAAGCTTGATGGCAGGATCAGGGACAGAAGCCAGATTGGAAGGCACTGAAAGTGGAAACAGGCATTGTAGCAGCATTTCTGAGTTTTACTCTGAATAGATGTGTCGATGGCCGAGTGGCTGCTGGAGGGTGTGGGGCAATGGAGAGCCTTCTCCTGTGCCCATGGGAAGGGTCTAACAGAAGGGAAGAGTTTTGTAATTGCTGTATCAGTAATGTCCCTGTGGAAGCCAGAGTAGATGGAGTCCTGATGATGAGTGATCAGCTTCTGACAGGAGCTGGGATTCCTTGTCCTCGGAACTGGGGTGGAAGATGGAGAACAAGGGAACTAGTCAGGGTGGCCTGTGCACGTGGTGGTGGGGAAGTGGGACAGAGGCCCATCAAATGGCTTCCATAGAGTTGTATTCATATTAATAGGACCGTGCAATGAAGAATATCTTGAAGTTTGTTTTAGTAACCCCATTGACTACATCATGAACGTATTTTTATGTCAACAGCTATGCATCTCAACATCCTTTTAAAATTACTGCACAGTGTGCCTTTGCATTGTTAACCATTATTTATTTAAGCGATATTCTTGTTGGGGCAAGTTAATTTTTTGCTATGTTTCAATGATAAATAACCTTACATATATTTGAATTATTTTCCTCAGGATAGATTTTAAGGTAGAGTTTTTGTAGTAAAAAAACAAACGAACAAAAAAACCTCATCCTTGGCTCTTAATCAACTTTCCTTTCTCCAATATTTCCATTACTCCTTGGAACAACCAGAGTTCTACTTTGTGCCACACAAAGGATATCACCATCACTGTCTTTACATTTTCTGTACTAAGGAAGACTATTCCTTCGACTCGATCTTCTTCCCACAGGCCTCCATTAATATACTGTGGTCTTACAGACTTGTTGGACATCCATGTGAAATTGCATATTAATTATTTAATTTAAAAAAACACTTGCCGTTTTTCTGGCAACAGATCTGCCAAACGAGAGCTGACTGGCCAGCCTTTGCAAAACTGCTTCTGGAAGTTGAAAGGCACCGGTTTCAATGCTCAAAGACTATTGCTCCTGTCCTTCCCGTGTGTGCACAACACACACCCCTCTTGTTATCTTCATTCCTCTGTTCAGTTTTGTTAGTCTCATATGTGACTCTCAAAAATTGACCCTCAGTTCTCTGCAGACAAGACTCATACTATTTAAACTTGGCTCAAATGCTCCTGACTCTCTTCCACCCAAAAGCATTTCTCAGTTCTTGACATGGGACCATCTACTCAAAGCCTTCTTAACATGGGTACATGGAATGGCTTCAGAGAATCAATCTACTGTGACTACATAAAATTTGGTTTACACATATATTTTGTGATAACAGAGTCTATGACATGCATTAAATATTTCAATGCCCTTGCTCTCCAAAAAGATGACAAACTGTTAGTGTAATTCGGGTTTTAAACAGGAACTAGATACATGGCCAGAACTGAAATCTGGTCCCTTGCATCCTCAGCTGGTGCCCTATCCATTCCCTTTTTACCAAAGAGTAATAATAATGATAATAACAACAATACATCTGTCTGAGTCGACTACTAGTCCTGTGAAGACCCACTAAGCAAAGTTAACTCTTTGACTCTCTGGGCTTCTGAGCGTCAGATGAAGGGAGTCCTGGCTAGCTGCCCTCACGCATCCAGCCTCACCTCCTCTCCTTGGGTACTCGCCAGCAGATAGCCATGAAGGCGATGCAGCCTAGGGCTTTTCATCCTCCATTTGCCTCTTATCCCTAACTAGTGAAGCCTCATGCCCTTGTTGGGTCTTGTTTTTACAAGGCAGAACACCTTCTTTGAACAGGACGTACTTGAAAAACAAGATATTTTCCTTTGTACTAGAAACAAATGGTGATTAATGTGCTCATTGTAATTAATCTGTGGTGACAGATTAGTGATGTAGCCACAGTTCTTTTGCTGCTGTGGGAGCCTTCCTTGATAGGACAGCTGGTGAGAGGGGACACAAAATTCAATTTGTTTCTCATTTGCATACATATGATAACCATCTGTGCTAATAGTGCTGCAATCTCTCCATTAGGCCTGGTGCTAGTGTACAGGCTCTCCTGGGCTCCTGTTAGGCCTGGGAGGGGAGCTCCGAGCATAAATGTTTGTAGAGGCAAAGGAGTGGGCTTGATGGAACACAACCAACCACGTCCCCTTCCACCAGAGTTCGGCATGGAGCATGGGCTGAGATCCCTCTCACCCACAGGAGGGCAATCTTTTGAGAAGGCCTTTCATCAAACACCGTCTACCTATTCTGTCTCAGTGATGTAATTGTATTACTAATGGTCTATTCCCTATGGCCCAGTTGCTCCAACCAGCTTCACTTTGGTAAAGACCTTTTTGTGTGTGTTTCAACTGGCCCGTTCATTCAAAAAATATTCATGGAGTATCTACAAAGTTCAGGCACTATTGCATGTGGAAGAGAAACAGAAGTTACCAAGAGAGAAAATGTTTTTGTTTTATGGGGTTTACATGCAGCAGTGAACCCTGGGCAATAAAAAAAAGTAAACAAGAAAATTGTGTATAGTGTTATGTTCTAAGCAGAGTCTCCAAAGTAGGTGAAAGGTGGAGTGGAGAAGACAGCTTGTGATGACTCCTTAGATTCTGGGTCCAAGGTGTCACCTGGGGGGAGGTGAGATTTAAGCTGCTATCTAGATGCCAACAAGAAATCAGCCTGTGAACATCAAAGGAAAACACATTTTTTTCAAAGAAAGGGAACAGTGAACTTGACGTGTTGAAGAAAAGAAAGACAACCAGTGTGACCGGAGAAGGGGCGCAAGATGGTAAGAGTGGTGGTCTGTCTTGGCTTCCTGGAGATGGGGTCATGCAGCACCACAGACTGGGTGGCTTAAATCAACACAAGCTTATTAGCTACAGTTCTGGGCACTAGGATGAAAGAAATCAAAGCTCTACCATGGCTCTAAAAACTGGGAGGGGGGATATTTCCTTTCCCTTCTAGCCTCTGGTGTGCTAGCAGTCCTTGGTGCCCCCTGCCTTGTAGACACATCACTCCAGTCTCTGCCTCTGTCATCACATGCTGTCTTCTTCTGTGTATCTCTGTGTCTCTTCTCGTCTTCCTATAGTGACACTGGTCATCTTGGATTAACCAGCTGGAGCACATGGGGATTTGGAAGCCAGGTGAGGCATGTAGGTCACAATGTAAGAACACTGGGTGGCCTTTAAGGGCTCATTACAATGAACTGACATGAGGTAATTCCTAGGTGGGTGTCATAGGTAGATTGGGTGGAGACAGGGCAAGAGGGAAGGATGAAGGTAAACCATTTACCTTGCCTATTGGAGACTGAAAGGATCATGGTTTTGTTCTGAATAGTTGGAAAGATGGTGCAGTATTTGTTGGAAGAGGGAATATTTGGGGGAGCAGGAAACACCTTGGAGAAAGAAAAATAAGAGTTCCACTTTGGACATGTTAAGTTAGAGACACTCTATAAGACATCTACATGGAAATATAAAATTGCCCATTGGGTATGTAAAGCTAAATGTCAGAGGAGAAAGCTAGTCTTGACATAGAAATTTGGGAGTCATCTGCTTCAAGAGATTATTTAAAGTCCGTGGTGCTAGACGATATCTCTCTCCAGTGAGAAAGGAATATGGAGGTGGGCGAAATTCTGCCCCAACCCCTATGGCTCCCTTTTCTTCTGTCTGTACCTTTGCTAAGGGTTATAATGTTTCATGCGCAAGTGCCCTTAATATAGATGGCTTTGCTCCATGAAACTCTGTGTGTGCTGATGAGGCAAGGCTTGACTGACCCCTGTCCGTTTTGTGCCTCATTGTATCCATATTTCATCCCTATTTTCCTTTGTCCTGGTCCCACCTCACGAAGAAAGGGTCCATGTGCAATATGTCTTTAGATGCACACGCCAGGGTTCCTCCACCTCAGAACGGTTGACACTTCAGGCTAGATAATTCTTTGCTGGGGAGGAATGTCTTATACATTATAAAGTGTTTAGCAGTGTCCCTGGCCTCCGTCTACTAGGTGCCAGGTGCACCTCTGAGTTGAGACAATTAAAAATGTCTTCAGACGTTGACAAATGTTCTCTGGGAAGTGGAGGGGAGGCAAAATCACCCCTAGTAGAGAACCACTGCCTTAGACATATCACAGGGCTCTCTATAGCAGGGGCAATCATTAAATATTTGCCACTGATGGTGACAGAAATTACATCTTGGCACACTGCTTCTCTTTATTTTCCTGTATTCACTAAAGGAAATAGATTCTTTATGAAAAACCTTGTAAAATAGCATCGGAATTTCTCATTAGTCTCTGGCCAGGCCTCCAGACTCCAGACTCCTTCTTCAGAATTGAAGACGAATTTGTGAAGTCAGCATGAGGTGTGAGAGGGAGTTATTCATTCAGCCAGGCAACAAATGGCAAAATTAAACAATTGAATTAAAAGAGACCTTGTGCAACCAAAGCCTGGTTTGATAAGATAGGGGAGGTCATTACCTAAGAAAAATTGCTACCACACATTCCAATGACTTTGCATCCTAAGTAAAAAGTCATCTTTAGTACAACAGATGTCCTTTTAAAATTTTATCAACCAGAAAAATAGAGGGAGGGAGAATGCAAACCAGACCATTAAAATGTAATCTAGAGTCTACAAATTAATAACATGGTAGCATAATCAGATTGGAATGGCATGAAATCAAATGACATGTAGCTGTCCATATGGCACTCCATAGTTCGGGAAACCTAAAGGTTGCATGGGACTACGGGCATGCGCACGGCATGGGGAGCAGAGCAGGCTTCCCTGGTGGCTCCCAGTGTGACCCCAGCGGCCTGGCTCACACAGCATTCCTGGAAGCCACCAGCAGTCAGTCTGAGGGATATTACAGGTCATGTGTACATGCCAAAGCCATCCCCTTGGAGGCTTTTCTACAGCTCTACACTTAATCATGAAACCCCAATTGAAATACTTTGTTAAGTGGAGACAGAATTGAAATCAAGGTGAAACAAAATCCTTCTCTCTAGAAAAGCAAACCTGGTCCACTGGCTGCCTGTGTCCTTCCCCTGAACTCCATTTAGTCCTGATAGGTCTCCAAAGTGGAGGTGAAAGCCATGGCTGGTCTGCTTCCCAGGCAGAGAGGTGGCTCAATTAGTCCTGATGCTTCTGTGTCATGCATTCAAGAATAAAGAAGAGTCAAAAAAGAAAAGAACAACATTCCCAACAAAAGTCTTGCAAGAAATAACCTTGTATGAAGAAACAGGGGTATTCTGGTTACCAGGGACAGCATAACAAACCACCCCAAAATGTAATGCCTTAAGACACAACAGTTTATTATTTCCCATTCTGAGGGTCAGATGGGAAGTTTACTGCTCTTGGTGTTGGCAGGAACTTCACAATGACTGAAAGATCCAGAATGGCCATGTTCACATAGCTGGCATGTGATGCATCCTATCACCTAGGAGCTCAACTCTCAATTCCCTCTGTGGGGGCCTCTCCACAGAGCTGCTCAGTCTTTCTCACACATCACAATTTCTTTCCAAAAAGTAGCATTTAGGAAAGGAAGCTCCCTAGGCAAGCTATCAGTCTCCTAAGGCTTGAGCCTGAAAGGACTAGCATGTCACTTTAACTACATTCTGTTGGAGAACACAGTCACAGGCCCAGCCTTGACTCCAGCGCAGGGAAGACAACCTCTGCCTCTTGCCATGAGGAGCCCACTCCTGTCCAGAATGCGAACAACACTGATGTGAAATTGGATCATGTCATTTCATCGTAATGAGCATTTAAAGGTCACCCATGGCTCTGATACTATGACTTGCATGCCTTATCTGGCTTTTGAATCCCCAAAAGCCCCAGCTGGTTAACCTAAGATGACAGGTGTCATTATAAGAAAAGAACAGGAGATGCAGAGATGCACAGGGAGAAGATGGCCATGTGACAACAGGGAGTACTGGCAGAAGCCATCTTTGGATACTAGCAGCCATAATAAATTTGTCATTGAACTCCATGCCCGATGACTCTTGCATACTTCTCTGCTCCTGATCAATATCTGTGTCTTTCCTCCCCAAAAGTATGGTCATATTGTAAGAGTGAGGATGGGAAAGAGGGAGCTTGCCTTCCTACAATTACGCCTATGTGTGTGTGCTGACTATATACCTGTATGAGTTTAAAAAGTGATTCGAGACAGAAAGAACGATTTCCCCTTTGTACCAGCTTTTGGCTTTCAACATCAATGATTCCCCATGCTGCTCTGACAGGGACATGTGCTCCAGAGTCATTTCCTTCACCTAATCAAGTTATTCACAAATCCCATTTCTGCTCTATCTTCTGACATGTACTGAAAGCATGAATAAATAATTGGCTTTAAAAAAATACCTACCTCAGATGGCTAGTACAAAAATTAAATGAGCAAACATGAGATTACCTTTCATGTAGTAAATGTTAGATGTTGATGATGATGACAATGATGATGATGATGAAAATAGTAAACACAGTGTCTGATGTACTAGGTGCTTAATAAATGGAGCTCTTTATTAAAGAGATGCTCTTTTAGAGGAAAAATGGCAGAGAAATAGGGTGCAATCCATTCGAATGAGGAGAGAGGCACATAAGGGCTAAGAAGCTTGGGGTCAGGAGGAGGACGATGCTCACTCTGCTCAAGAGGCATTTGACGGAGCTATCTTTAATACCAGATTATCAGAGACAGTTTTGGGATTTTCACTGGCACAGACAAGCTTTCCCCCTGAGCCCTGGAATAAATACTTACAAGGTTAAAGGTCAGTTCATTAATCTCCTCACTTGTCTGTTTGTTTGGACATATGGATGCTCCATTGTAAAGGCAATTTGCGGAAGGGTGACAGAAATTGAGACCAGGAAGAAATATGTACTCTAACCCACTTCAATACTGTTACATTGTGGGTGGAGAGTTGTGCAAGAGAAAAAATATGTTTTAAATTTAATTCTCTATTTAAAAAAAAAATCTGTGATCAAAATTGGAAGCGTGTGAGTCAGTTCTGTCCTTGCCAGTATTTGTTTATGCAACTTTCCTTCTAGCTGGCATTTGATCAACTTTTCCTTTCCTAGCAAATTTCTGTTTTGCTCAATTAGGCAAAATCTGCCAAGAAGAGCAGTGTAAGTTCTCACCCGGTTTCTTTGTATCAGTGCCACCTCCTGCCTCACTGTAACTCAACATCTCTTCCACCTTTTGTGAGGGGCCTCGATGAGCCTCATTCTAAGAGACGCTGAAACAAAAGCAGAGAAAAGGCTTACATCTTCCAATGAAGTAAAATGAGGAAAATTTTGACTAAAGTTATTCTTATGAAACTCAGTACCATTTTTATTAATTGCCAAGATGCCTCTTTATTTGGCTCCAAATAATCTGAAAACAGCCAGCAATCCTGGAGTCTTGCTGGAGAAAGAGCCTCAAGAAAGGAAATTACTTGTAAAAGGTATATAGACTTCTACAGACCATAGGAGTATGGAGAAGGTAGGCCTTGTATAGTCATTTTTACCCCTTTGGAGGTTGTGGCAGGCCAATTTCAAGATGGCCCCCACCTGATCCTTGCCTTGTGGTGGTCACACTTTCGTGTAAGCCCTTCTCTCTGCACATGGGCAGGACTTATGACTTCTTATCAACAGACTACAGCAAAGGTGGTGGGCTGTGACTGCTGTGACTGTGGTATGTTATACAACATTCCATACTGTGGGCATATTCACTCTAGAGTCTGTCCTTGCCAGCTTATAAAGGAGGTGACCATATTGGGAAATATAACATGAAACTATGAGCCACCCCTGAGAACCACAGGTGGCCTCTGGGAACTACAGGTAGCACTAGGAGCTGAGGACAGTCTCCAGCCAAGCAAGAAGTAGGCCCTCTGTCCCCAACCACAAGGAAATGAATCCTACCAACAACCTGAGAGTGCTCAGAAACAGAGTCTTCCCTAGTCAGGCCTTCAAGTGAGAATGCAGCCTGCTTGATATCTTAATCACTTGCAGAGAAAGGAACCAAGCCTGGCCTTCTACCCACAGCAACTAAGCTTGCAGTAATATGTTTACACAGCAACAGAAAACTAATACACGGTCCTCTGCTAGATGTATTGTTACCTCTGCCAGGTAACAGCACACTATGTCTGCCATGAAGACATTTCTGACTGCATAGAGAAAAACCAAGAGTTTCTCCTGGTACATTTTTATCCAAGCTTAAAATTCCCAAACAACACCCCCCTCCATATTTCCTACCTCAGTATAACCATTACTTTACACCAAAATGTATAATTAATACCTCTTTATCTCCCATGTATTTATTTGTGATTGTATTTGGTTGCTTCATTTGTCACTTCCTCTCAGCTTTTCAGCCACCAAAACACAGTCATTTTAGTCAAGTGAGTTGAAATCTTAGCAGCATATTAACATATTCACAACCCCACTCCTACCAAACTAAGTCATCTAGAAACAAAAATGGAATCACATTTTAGAAATTTAGAAATCTAGAGAAGGTCAACATTCCAGGAGCTCTTTATTTTAACTTCCTCATTTTATAAGTGACAGAAGCAACACAGCAGAAATTAATAAGGTTAATTTGTGGCAAACACAATTTGTGGCAAAACAAGATAAGAAAACAAATTGTAATGGTACTTAACCCATCAGGAATGGAACTTACACCTACAGAGTGCCTGTGATGCCCAAGGCACTGTGATAAATACTTCACCTATATTCCTACTGATCCTTAACAAATTAGTAAGGTATGTACGTTTTTTCTACAGCAGGGTACACTACTAGAGATTAATTTCTCTCTCTTTCAACATAAAAGTTGTCCAAAGGTCTAAGTTGAGTAATGGAAGTCTCTCTTAAAAAGTTGGTGCTGAGAAGACATCTTGAAAGATCTGAACATATTATAAACTTAGAGGTAATATCTCTTAGAGGGGTGCATACATGGTTAAACAGTCCCATTTTCCAGGCAAATGTAGATAAAACTAGCTTCTTTTAAAAATATAAAAGCAACTTGTGATTAATCCCTTACAGCAGCCTCAGTTAAAAAATATGGATTTTAGAGAGAATAGCCCCCATATTCAGGACAAGAATATCTTCTGTGTTTGGAGGGTTTAAAAGAAGCATTGTCTGTGTCCCCAGGAAAGATTGGAATATAAGACAGTGACTCTGTGTCCATGATGTGGTATCTACTGGTTCAGTCATGCATCGGCTTATGATTTGTGATGACTATATGTTGCTTCCTAATAAACCATACCAGAATGGAATGGCTCATTATTTAATGGGTCAGCCGAGTGGTCCTTCATGATCTGGTTCAGCTCAGCTGTTCTCTGCTTGCCTCACTCAGGTAGCTGGGGTGAGCTGGCACATGGGATGGAGGGTGGATAGTAGTGTTGGGATGGTATGCTAAGCAGAACAATTATTTCCAAAGATGTGCACAGCCTAACCCTCAGAACCTATGAATGCTATGTTACCTGACATGGCAAAAACAACTTTGCAGATGTGATTAAATGTGTATACCTTGAGAGAGAAGATTATCCTGGTTATTCCTGTGGAACCAGTCTAGTCACTTGAGTCCCTAAAAGCAAAGAACCTTTCCCAGCTAGCTCTAATAGATGACAGAGGAGAGATTGGAAGCTTGAGAAGAATTTGACCTTTCATTACTGGCTTTGATAATGGAGGAAGGTGGCCTTAAACCAAAGAATGTGTGTGGATTCTTAAAGCCAGCAATGGTCCTCAGCTGTCAGTCAGCCAGTAATGTGCATCTTAGTCTTATGATGGTAGGAGTGATTTCTCTAAGCAGCCCTGATGAACAAGGAATGCCTTTCTTTACCTGGATTAAAGATGAGGAGGAATTGATGGTTATACAGCTAGTATTTGGATGAATTTATTCAAATACTGAGTCCCTACTCAAATGTTTCTTGTTCAGATGTAGGTACATTTCTATGATGGTTTATAACATGGGTTTGGTGGTGAGCAAAATAATGCCCCACAGAAGTCCTCCTGTCCTAATCCCTGAAACCTGTGAGTAAATCAAATGTCATTTAAGTTAAATGGCAAAGAAGAATTAAGATTGGAGATAGAATTTAGGTTGCTAATTAGTTGACCTTAACATAGGGAGGTTATCCTGGGTTAGCCAGGTGGGCCCAATATAATCAGAGGGTCTTTAAAAGTAGAAGTGGGAAAGAGGAATCAGTCTTAGAATGAAGCAATATGAGAAAGACTTGACCAGACATTGTTGGCTTTAAAGATGGTGGAAGAGACCATGAGCCAAGGAACGCATGCAGCTCCAGAAGCTAGAGAACAGCAGGGAAACGGATTCTCCCCTAGAACTTCCAGAAGGAATGCAGCTCTGCCGCACCTTAATTTTTTGCCTGGTGAGTCATATTTGATTTATGATCCCCAGAATTAACTGTAAGATAATAAAACTGTGTTGTTCAAGTTGCTAAATTTGTGGTATTTTTTAATGGCAGCAATAGATAACTAATACAGATGGACTTACTTACATATGTGGTGGTTGGCAGGCTAGTTGTTCTGGGGACCTTAGCTCTACTGGACCCTGAACTATGGCAGGCTAGCCTGGGCTTCTTCACACAATAGTCTTAAGGCTCCAAACTTAGAAAAGAGAAGACAAGTTCTAATGCACACTTTTAAGTGTCTACTTGAGACATGTTTATTACAGTTCCATTGCCCAAAGTAAGTCTAAGACTGGCCTAGATTTAGGGGTGAAGAAATAGATTCCACCTCTTGATGAGTGAAGCTGCAAAATGTTCAAGGACATGCTAGGGAGGGACTTCTAAACAATATTTTTGTTGTTGATAGGAAACACACATACAAAAAAAGATGTGTATGTATGTGATGGTTGGAACTACTGCAGCCACATTGGACTCTTGAGGGAAGCTAGATTGATAGAGAAGAAAGATGGAACAACTGAATCTTGATAATGCCACTGAGCTACTTAATGAATGATCCTTGGGTTTCTTATCATATGAGATAATAAACCTTCGTTTTTGTTTCTATCATTTGAGATGGGCCTTTCTTTTACTAAAAAATTTTACAGAATATATTCAACTGACAAATATGAACTAGCTGACTTTAAGAAAGGTATTTGATTTCTATGAGCTTATTTTCTTGTCTTTAAAATAAGGGCAGTGCCATCTCACATAGATGTTGTGAGAAATAAATAAGATAATATTTGGCCCATAATAGGAAGCAGTCCAATGGGGATAGTAATGGGAATTGTCATTTTGTTGTAGTTGTTGTTGTTACTAGCCCAATGTTGTTATTTAGCTATAACCTACAGTCTCCCCAATTCTCACCCCATTTCAAAGTATTTCAACTCATCACTCAATTGGTCATTAAAATGTGTCTTCAGTGACAAAGAAACCACATCAGCTAAATTATACAGATAAAGTCCCTATGAATCATCTGAATGCCATATTATGGAGTCTGTTTAATTCATGTTTACAGGTGTGCTACATAAAACCAGGTCATTTATCGTATATCTGGATCTTCAACTATTAAAAGTAAACTAGGTCCTAGATCTTCATATGTCAATATAGATAGTTCTCAAAATCATCATGGTAAGTGTAAAAAGCAAGTTGTAAACTTATCTGTATTGTATGTTGCATTTGGCCCCTTATATGAATGTAAAATGATGATGATGATGATGATGATAATAAGTTCTGCTTCTGGGAAGATGAATTAAATCTACTCTTTCCTATTCTTCCTACTAAATACAACTAAAATTAAAAGAATTCGAAAGGAGAAGAAAAGAGGAAGACTGCTAGAACTCTCAGAACTGGAAATAGCACAGCAGTGAGTACTCTGATTTTCTTTTCACCTCATATATTCTAGACGTTGAGCTGCAAAAACCAGCAACCAGAAGATAGCAATAGACTCAGATAAAACACCCCCCAAAAAGCTTGCTCTCTACAAAGTCCAGGAAAGGAGCAGCCTTATAAGAGAGAAAACTTTTGGACAATAACCACTCTACTCCAGCCAAACTCCATGGTAAAAATTGGTCCCACCCCACCTCTACTAGCAAAGGTTCAGTGGGAACCTAGACTCCACCTGTGAGGCTGTAATGAAGTGTTCCAACACCTTGCACCACCCCTCCCCCAGCGTGGTGACACAGAAGGACAGGAGCAGGGACTTTTATTCCCATGGGACAGTTACAACCCCCTGGGCCTTTCACCATGCCTGTGGAGCCAGGAGCTGAAAATGCTACCCCATCCAATAGTAAAGAAGAGCCCATCCTGTCCCACAGGGGCAGATGGAGGCAAAGTGGGGAACCTGGCCTTTCACCTCTGTCTGGCAGGAACAAGGAAGGGCATGATCCTCTTTTCCTGCTGGAGAAATGTCAGAAAAACTCAATTATAATGGAAAGTTTAAATAAGATCCAGAATCACATCAAAAAATACAAAAATGTCTAGTTTCAATAAAAAATCATTCATCATACCAGGAAACAGAAATATCTCAAACTGAATGAAAACAGACAACTGAGATAAAAGATATGTTAAAATAATCAAACAAGACTTTAAAGCCACCCCATTAAAAATGTTTCAGTGAGCAATTATAAACATGACCGAAACAGAGACAAAGAAAATAGAACCATATGGGAATTTTAAAACTAAAAGATGCAGTCAATATAAAAAGTAAAGAAAGAAAAATAGAGAAATATAAACTTAGCAGAAAGGCTCAGTAGCAGAAGAGAAGGGGAAGAGGGAAAAATTGGTGAACTGGAAGATAGAACAATAGAAATGATCCAATCTGAACAATAGAGAGATAACAATGGAAAAAAAAATTAACAGTGCCTCAGGTACTTGCAGGCCTAGAACAAAAAATCTTACCTCTGTGGCAGTGGTATTCCAGACAGAAGAAAAAGCACTTGGAAAAAATAATGGCTAAAAACTTCCCAAATTTTGCAAAAGATACATAGAATTCAAGAACATGTGTGAACTTACTCCTAAAAATATCAAGGTGACCTGTCCAGATGGATAGAATCTAGGGAATACTAATGGATCTTACAGTTGCATTTAATATGCATTTGTAGTTGAACTTGTTGCGGAGCCAAGCCAAGAGCTGTTTAGAAGAGGGTGCCCCTGATCTCCACCGGCCAACCCAAAGACATTTCACATAAACACACAACCCATGTTATGATTAGCAGCTGCGTGCAAACCAAGCTGTAAGACAAGTTCTCTAACTCCTTAGCCCTCAAGGTGAGAGTCAAGGACCAAAACATCAACATCACCTTTGGATGCTTCTTAGAGCCACATCATAAATCTGAGGCATCTGAAACTGTACCAACAAGATCCCCAAATCCACATTCAAGTTTGAGAATCAGTTCTCTTGCTACTTATTCATTTCCTCCAATCAAATGGACACGCCTATACTTCTATTGCATAAAAATTCTATAATTCCCTGTGAACTACAGGCTAGAAGCAGACCAGAAGAGAAACAATTATAAACTAGTAAAAGCACTGGACCAAGAGACCAGAGTTTTGGCCTCCATCCTGAACCTTCGTATCTGCAAGTCACCTAACGTTCTGGCTGTTAATGTTTGCAGAATTTCTGTTCTTTGTTTGTTTTCCTCATGAGTCTAGTACTAGAGATGAACTAGAAAATCAGAGGCCTCTTCCCATTTGAATATCCTATGATTCCATTACATGTGAATCAGATTACCCATTACTATAGGCAAGCCTGTGCACAGAGAAGTTAATTTTAAGATCCTAAACCATGCCTGGTGTATAATTATAGCAGGAATATTTTTTAATCTGACTGTAATTGTATTTAGGAATTTGGATGACTTGAGCTTTGCGCCTGTAGCTTATAATATCACCAGAAACCCTTCACAGAATTGTAACCTTGTAAGTCGGTTACCTGTTGATGCTCAAATATATACATATATAATTTTAATAGTGCCCATTACACACAGACTTCCATTATAACACTATTTCCACTCGGTCATAATTTTATGAAAAATTCCCCTATTGGCTAAAATTTTCCAGGCTTAATCACACTCTTGAGGTGAACTTTTTCAATTAAACTCCACTTAAGCCAATTTTGAGCTCTTTGAATGAAGGGAAAATATATATGCCAGACTCTTAAAAATAACTGTCAAGCAGGTCCCTTTTTTTAATGTTTATTTAACTTCACACTTCGCAAGAGGATTGACCTGCCTGCATCTTAATTTCCAGAGGACAGAATCAGAAGTGCTTTTTTGCTTGTAAATCTCCAATAACTCTCTCAATTATCTCCTTTGCCCTGGAGAATTCTAGAGAGTCTGTAAAACAGGTATTTTGTTTTAAGCTTGTGGGGCCACTTAGCATCTATAAAGCTGAATAGAGTTACTACACATTAATTCTCCTCCTTACGACCCTGGCAAAGTTTTCCATTTAGGGACTAATGAGAATAAAGTCATTTAGATTATTGATCCAGTGTGAGTCATATAGAATAGGGGAAGAATTGGTAATTACCATTATTTTGAATCACCTCCATTTATTATTTCTAAACTTTATTTTGGAACTTACAGCCTCTGGTGATTGTATTATTTCTACAGAAGAAAACAGCCTCTGATTTATCTCTGAGAACAATTGTAAGGCGATGACTTCTGGCTTTTGCTCATGTCTTTGATTCTTTGTTTTGTTTTTCTTTTTTGAGCACATGCTTTTATTCATTCTGTTCATCTTCACTTGGTCGACTGGGAGCAGGATGTCTGCCAGAACACACACAGCCATCCTCTGTAGCATGGCCAGCAAGGGCAGGGCAACAATGAATGCCTTGTTGGATTCCTCATGTCCAAGCCTTAGTGCCAATTGACAACTGATGGAGAATTTCTTCTTGATTCTAAAGAGTCTCTGAATACAGTTATATGGAAAGAATTTTAAAATGTAATGGATTTTAATTGCTACTTCTTCAAGCTACAGCTTTTACATGTTGCTTAAGGGGGAGCCATACCTCAGGAGCTCAAGTGGGTGGGAATAGCTCTGTGCAGGCTGAGCCATCTTGGACAACTGACTTCTTTTATTCAGCAGGTCTCAGCTCTACCTCCCCCCTCCCCAGGGAAGTCAGCCCTGCCTTCTCTTAGTAGGTCTCTATACTCTCTGCACCATAACCATACTGATCGTTTAGTCCTGGAATATTTAATCCTACCTCCTGCCACAGGACTCTTGCACATACCATTCCCTGTGCCTAAAACACTTTAGCCACCCCTCTTCTCTTAGTGAACTTCTACTCGTCATTTAGATCTTAGTTGACAGTTCTTCAGGAAGGCCCTCACTAACTTTCCCTGTTGGGTTGATCTCCCACCAATATCTGTATCACACCACCACATTGTTCCTCTTGATGGTACCTATCATACCTTTCCTTCTGTGATTTCTGAATATTAGTGACTTTATTCCTACTAGCTCCTTGAGGACCCAGACCATGTATTCTCCCAATGTCTGTCACAGGTCTTTACACACAGAGGGTGCTCAGTAGTTCTTTGTTAGTTGGGTGAATGAATGACTTCACTTTAGAAACTCACAGGGGGCAGTCACACAGCCCAAGTCAGCTCTGTCAAAGGCCTTGGCATCAGAAGAATTTGCCTGGTCTCTTTTATTATGTTGTTCTAATCTTGATGTGTAAGACCAGTGAGATGAGAGAGTGGACAGAGAGGAAACAGTCCAGAACAGGATCTGGAAAAATTTCAACTGAGTTCTATGTAATATACCTTCTGAGTCATAATATCATAAACCTACAAATGGACCTTGGAGATTGTTTCAGGATTTTACAGATGAAGAAAATGAGGCCCAAGTTTCCACTGTAGTTACTGTCAGACCCTACCCTTCTATGTCTCTTCCATTCCTGATCCACTACTCCCACAAGGAGACAGCCTTTAATGGGATGAAACAAATTAATGGTGAGGAAGAGGGGACTTAACAGGAGCCAAAGCTCTGAGGTGGGAATGCCATAGGAGAGAAATAGAATGATGAAATCATATATGAAATCACAGGGTCCCTGAAAGCTATGGTTAGAGAAATAAAGTTCTTTCCACTCCTTCCAGATTCAATGTAGGAAGATTCACTAAGAAGTCCCCAAGGGAACAATGGCCATCTTTTTGTATAATCCCTAGTGATCTCTTTTATTCTCTAATCTGGGAAGACCAAGGAAGTTAGGTAGGTGAAGCTACTCAAATATTACTTATTCTTTCAGTATAGTAAGTGGTTTCAGGTGTGAGTTCTGGGCCAGGGTTGTGAATGTAAACCCCACCAACTGCTTTGGTCAATTTGCTTAACCTTTGTGTGTCTCAGTTTTCTCACCTGTGAAAGATATAGTTAACCCATCTTTTAGGGTTGTTGAGAGGATGTAATGTACTATGATTTTCAAGTACCTATGCACAGCACATAGGAAATGCTTGGTATGACCTAGTATCATTCAACAGATATGTATGAGTGTCTACATGGGACAAGGCTACATAGTGGGAGTGGGTTTACGTTATAATGGGGAAAGAAAGACAAGCATAAGAAACAGAAGATTTACAGATTAGGCTCAGAGCTCTGAAGAAAATTTTACAGAACTGAAACAGGAATGGGGAGCTGGCAACTTGTAGGTAGGTTAAGTCAGGAGATCAGGAGAGCCTCTGTGAGAACATGACATGTGAACTGAAAAATCCAGCCACATAGAGATCTCAAGTAAGAGTGCTCCAGCCTACAAAATATTGGGAACAAAAAGCACAAGGCCTTGAGGTGGGAATATCCTTAAGCCCAGTGGCATGAGGAGCCAGTGAAAGTTTTTCAACAGGAATAAGACAGGACTTGAGTTATATTTTAAAAAGATACCTCTAGCCAAACCCAACAAATGTACAACATGAAGAGTAAACCATATGTAAACTATGGGCTTTGGGTGATAAAAATGAATTTGTGTTGGTTCATAGATTGTAACATGTACCACTCTAATGGAAGATGATGATAATATGGGTACTGATGGGTGGGGGAGACCCAGGGAGTATATGGGAACTCTGTACCTTCCATTAAGCTTTGCTGTGAACCTAAAACTGCTTTAAAAACAGAACAAATAAAAAAGTTAACTGCTAAATTGAAAGAAAAAACAAGCCCCTCTGGCTGCTGTATGGAGAATGGGGTTAGGAGGCAGGAACAATGGCAGTGAGACCAGTCAGAAAGCTCATGGAGATGAGGAGGTAAGAGCTAAGGCAATGGTTTCTTTTGTTGATTATGTTCCAGTTAAAGGTGAGATCATGTGGTATTTCTCTCTCACCACCTGGCTTATTTCACTTAGCATAATGCTCTCTAGTTCCATCCATGCTGTTGCAAAGGGTAGGATCTCCTTCTTTCTCTCTGCTGCGTAGAATTCCATTGTGTAAATGTACCATAGTTTTGTGATCCACTCATTGACTGATGGGCACTTAGGTTGCTTCCAGCAAACAAAATACATCCAGAGACATTGAAATTAAGAGCAATCTAACAATGGCCAGAGGGGAAGGGGGAGGGAACAGTGGGGGGAAGGGTTTTCAGGAACCACTATGGAGGACACATGGACATAAC
>VMDR010017613.1:0-19922 GCA_007922815.1 Macrotus californicus
AGCAGTTTGAATTTTGACTAAACTTTAGAGTAGCCTCACTTATGATTTTAATATCAAATTAGGATATATATACTTATATACACACACATGTGGATATATAGTACAATTTGTGTATAATATATGCATACATATATATACATATATACACAATGATGTATATATACATACATAGTATAATTGGCATAGTTTCAGGGCAAAAATCAGAAATATCAGAAAAGTTATTATTATTATTCATTAGCAAAATAAGTTTAATAATGGTCTTTTGTGCATTGTTACAAACACATACAGAGAAATGGCTCTGGCAGAAGGACAACTCAGTCTGCAGGCACCTGGCAACCTCTCTGTTACAGGGACCGAAGCTGTTAGAAAGGGAAGAGTAATGTGGGAGCCAGCAACTATGCACACCTGGTTGCAAGCATTACCCTGAAAAATACATATGTCTCAACTTCATCTGTCAAAAATTAGCTCCTTTAATATAGATCTACATTTTGACAGTTGCTTTGGCTGTACTGGAGTATCCTCAGTTAGTTGCTGGGGTTTTAAAAGAACTTTTAAAAATGTTATTTGAGATAAATAGTGAAGAAACAAGATGACGTATTCCTGGGAGGAAGATTAGGATTGGCTTAGTAAACAGCCCATCCACCTAAAATGCAGGAAATGCCTTATTTTCCTGACTGCAGCATACACTATAGAATTATGGCGAATGTCCCTTACATTGAATACTGATCTTTACAGAAACATTTCGAGGAACATCAAATAAATCTTGCTGTATTTTAAAAATAAAACTGGTAGGTACTTGATAAAAAGAAACCTCCTTCCAAAAAAATACAACCACCACCAAAATAAAACAACTACAAAAAGATTCTAGTATACAGTAATATTTTAAAACTATTTTTGACATCCTCATATAAATTATTCCTAAATAACCAACACTGTACTACTTGGGTTAAATTCAAGTAAAAATCGAAAAGCAAATTTCCCAAATTTAAAAAAAATCCCCTTTTCCCTTTGCTAATTTCTAGCCTTTGGAATTGAAAATCATAACTGCTCCAAGGATTTTACTCTTTACCCACCTTTCTCGGCATAGACTTTTGATTTCTCAGTCTGCTCCATTTGTAATTTCAGTAAGCAGGAGTCCTCGGGGTATATCCAGGTTTCATCAATAACCCTGTTGCTTTTGTGGGCTCTGTATTAAATACAGCAGTTGAGGTTACAAACACGTGGGGGCAATTTAAATGTCTGTGTTGCTATGTTTTGCCTCAGAAAGCATATAATTTGCAAACCAAGAATACTGGCAGAGCCAGCTATGTGCATTTATGGACTGAGGAGCCACTATTATAGAGTAAACCCCCCCCAACATAGAATTAGGAAACCACTTTCACAGAATTAGAGACAATCCTTTCAAATACCTGTGGTTTTCAAGTATCCCTGACCTGGCTGGCAGACACTAATGGACCCACCTGACAGGCTCGTAAGCCTTTATTCTACCTCTCTCTGTATACAGGTTTGAATCCAAATGCAGTTGGAATGAAATCTTGGGCCTAAAGGTGTCTTTTTCTAGTGCAAGTTTTTAGTAACAGATGAACCAGTTTCAAAACAGAAATAGCAATCAATAAAAATGACCAAAAAAACACCAGAAAATAGCCCATAAGAAGAAATGATTGATAACCACATGTAAATTCAATAAAGCACAAAGACCAAGTATGTGTTCATGTTGACACTTTTTGAGAAATTACTAGAATTTTTATATTAAATTATAAACTGGAGAATCTGTGTTATTATGTATTAACAACACCATCTCCTGACCAAAGTCAGGAATTGCATGCGTTCCTATTTCAGCTTAAGAGTTACCAGGCGGGTTTCAGAAGTGTATAACCACTAACCATTCATATCTAAGTTTTACACATACATTCTTGGTAATTCAGTGTTATAAACTGAAACTAATCTTGTATGGAAGCAAACTAAGAAATATCAAGGATTTAAATGAAAGAACAGTCGGATCCAAACTGTGTTTCTGGCAGAGGGAATAAGTTAATGTTACCTGCTTAGATGGCTAAAGCTTTTTCTTAATATTTATGGAGAAGACAATATTTTGGAAGATATCATAGATTTTGGGTAAGGGTGCTTCCACAGTTGTTTGTACTTTCTAAAAATACCTCTTTATTCTCCTTGTTTTCCCTTCAGTCTCAGGAATTGAGGATGGTAAAGATAGGTTTTGAATGTCCTTCAGAGCTGCATTTCTGGTTTTGCAAAGATTTGAAAGATAAAGATGAGTCCTCCGAATTTCCCAAATGAAGTCATACCCTGACCTACTTGCCCAGCTACATTCAACCTCAATTTGCTTCCTTCCCTCTGGGCACATAGTTTTATTATAGGCACCTCTTATTTTCTTAATTTTTCCTTAAGCTTTTGCAACAAATCTTTCCATAAAGCTATAAAAAATTATTTTCTTCGGCATATCTAATTAATATATCCATTAAGGATGGATTTATATGCCTTCCTCTTTACAGTACTAGGTAGGGAATGCTCCCCAGTGAGACATGTACAATACAGTCAGGTAAATCAGGTGAAAGAGACTTGGCCACTCCATACAAAGCCTGTTCCAAATACACTGCTTTGCCCATGAACTTTTACCTTAATTCCACCAACTCCTACATTTCTCTCTATAGCCTCCATTTTGTCAACGGGTTCTGCTTCTACAATTCTGAGGGAAAAATTGTTCTTGGCCAGGCATAACATCCATTCCTATAGAACATTTAGGAAAAGGCAACATAACATCTTTACGTAAAGCTTGTATAAATATTCCAATTTTTATAATTGTATCAATCTTTACATGTTTATGTATTTTTAAAATCAAATTATAGCCTGAGTCAGTTCTTCACCAGTGGGCTTTGATACCTCAGTGCATGGAATGCCCATATCAAGGAGTTCTAGACATTTTTCTTTCTCTTTCTTATTGCCTGACCATTTTACCCACTCTTGTGTATAAAAAATAAAGAAACAAAAAAAAAGGCTCTGGGTCTCCAGACAGGGTTCAAGCTTCAAGCCAAGGGGCATAGCCTTTGGTCAATCTTTAATTTAATAAACTGGCCTAACCACTGACCTAAAAAGCTTGCTGGTCAGTTTTCTCATTGTAGGCTCTGTCTTCCAGCTTTTAAAATTTCTCCAAGCCAGTATAAGCAGAGCAGACTGGGAGCCCTTCAATGTTGGCAGACCCACAGGGGTCATTTTGGCTTACATAGCCTTGAGTAGTGCTGTTAAAATTTTGTTTTACCTGCATGAATGTCCCTTTTATTTATCCACCTGCCCCTGTTTTTTAAATAACCATCTAAATATTCTCACCCTGCTGGGACGAATACTGTGACTCTCTTTTCTTTGTTTCACCCTCATCAGTATTTAAAACCAGGTATAGCATTTTATTATATTTGATTTGGGAGCACTTGCTTTTGCGTGAAATTTTAGTTACCAAGTCTAACTGGAACATTGCTTGTAATAGCCATTCTAGGTTCCTTGAGGGCTGGCAACACTTTAGTAGGACACTAGCCATAAATGGAGTTTAGCTCATACTTCTGTCCGGTCATATTGTGGAACTGCAAACCAGACAGTTATCAAGCTCAGCTCTCAGCTTGTCTTTTAGTAAGATTCCACCATTCTTTTTTCTTTTCCCTTTTTCCCCTTAAGTGCAAACAATTGTACTTCTGATGTCCTCATCTTTTACAATATCTCTAAATGTTTGAAGGATGATAATAGGAAGGGGTCTGACTGGACTTTGATTTTTCTTCTAATTTCCATCCTTCCATTTTATTAAGGGAATCTTAATGACTAGCCGTTATAACAATATGAGAGCCCGTCCCTTCCTTCCTTCCTTCCTTCCTTCCTTCCTTCCTTCCTTCCTTCCTTCCTTCCTTCCTTCCTTCCTTCCTTCTTTTCTTTCCTTTATTTTCAATTTAGAAGTTTTTCCAGTTCAAAGGAGGCATCATCTGGCCTTAATGAGTAGAATCTTAATAGTAACTCAAACCAATAAGCCTTTTTATGACTTAACTGTGGAAGCCAGAGGCATCCCCAAAAGAGAGCACTAAAGGCACAACCCTCATGAGGTAAAATTTCACTCCCAGAGTTAGAAACAGCCATTCCAAAATACAGGAAAAGCATATGTTTTCCCACCTTTTCAATGGGCTGTTTAGATTCCTTAAGCTTAGGTCTAGAGCCCACTGGGATGCCTGCAAGATGCATATGCATCCTCCAACAGGTGGAACACGAGAACAGAAGGTCCTGTTTTCATCCTCTCTGAGAGGAAATGGATAGACCCAGGAAACTCCTTTGAGAGCTTGGCACAGGCAGACAGAGAGCAAGGTGCATCCTGGTAAGTGCACAGTCTGGATGATGAAAGCAAGAGAGGAAATATTCTTACTAGTCTTAAGCCAAACTCTCAGGACATATAACAAGATGAAAGAAGAGACACCAAACAGAGAGGGAATCACAGAATTAACAAAACCCATGAGTACCCATAGCAAATAACCAAAAGCTGCTAAGCCCAAGAAACTAGTTTTATAAATATTTTCTCCTTCTAATCTAAATTAAGAAAAGTGGGAGCTGGGGGATACTTGCCACTCTGCTTCCACCGAATTCTGTGGGTAGTGATCCAGAGTCTGACTTGGCAAGAATTCTGGCTTTTGCCGGCTCATGCTAGGGGTCTTTCCACTGCAGCAGCAGTGCCCAGCTGGCACAGTGTCCTGCTCACAGCACCCGCTGCAGGGAGAAAACAATGTCCCTTTACCCTCAAGATTCCCTCAGCTGGTCTCATTGTTAAATAGCCATGAAACGGGTTAACAAGAGAAAATGACCAAATTTAATTACATGCATACATATGGAAACCCCACACACACAAGAGGTCCAGACAGAGAACAGGCAAATGAGGGGTTGATGACATTCTGAGCTGAGAATGAGGTAAGGTGCCTTGGGCCTTCAGAGGGGAGGCAGGTTATTTCAGGACAATAAGAAGAGCAGATATTCAGTAATTAGAAGTTTGCCCTGCTCTATAGATTGGTCATAAACTGTTATTTTTGGTGACTACTCTTATTGTAGGCAAGGTCCCTAATTTAAATGTTTTCAGGGAGGGCTAAAAGTTTCTTATGAACCCATAGAGTTTCAATTGCCTTCAACTCAAAATAATTTACACGCCAAAGTCGCACATTTTGGGGAGGCCTATTCTGAACCTCTACATGGGAAAATGTTACGTGCCTGTGACATCATCATTCAGAAGTATATAGTCATTATACCATGGATGTGTCCTAATGATTTGTATATTCACAAAACCCACCCCTGCTGGTGTGCTTTGAAGAATCTGCAAATAAGGTTTTAATTCCAATCCTCTGCCAGGGTCTGTGACTGGCTGCTCTGTGGGAGGTTTCTGTTTGTCACCCAGCTCCAGACACAGCATTAGCAAAACACAGTATTGAAAATGTTCTGGGCATTGTGGGAAAGTCAGGGAAGGGCTCCACAAAGCTTAACTTGTAAGCCCTGGAAATTGCAAAATTATGTGCCCACATAAGTACATAACCTCTTAAGTAAAGGTTACCTAGACAGGGTCAAATTATCCAAATATCCTACTTGCAATTTTATAACTGTGTCTGTGTTTTCAACTCGGGTCTCTTATCTCTTTGTGCAATAGATCGTTTGTGAAGACCTTACGTACTTTCCTATCAGTTAGAACAAAAATATCGATTTGCCATTATCTTCATACCTTCAGGAACTATTTTACTAGGGCGGTTTTATAAGTGGTGTGCCTAGTGCATCTTACAATTAAAAAAGAAAAACAAATAAGCAAGCGGATAAACAACTCAAAGATGGCAAAATTTCAAAACTGAACATTCAAGAGACACAGATCATGAGGGATAATATAAATGGTTTTTAAATTTTTACCCATGTGGATTTTAGACACCACAGTGGGATAAAATGTTGTCTCTAAAATTCATGTCCATTCAGAACCTAAATGTGACCTTATTTAAAAGTAGAATCTTGACCTGGCTGGTGTGGCTCAGTAGACTGAGTGGCGGCCTGGGAACCAAAGCACCGCTGGTTTGATTCCCAGTCAGGACACATGCCTGGGTTGCGGGCCAGGTCCCCAGTAGGGGGCATGTGAAAGGCAACCACACATTGATGTTTCTCTCCCTCCCTTTCCCCCTCCTTCCCCCTCCCTAAAAATAAATAAATAAATAAATCTTAAAAAATGTTTCTATCTTTAAAAAATAAATTAAAAAATCAAAATAGAGTCTTTGGAGATGTAATTACTTAAGGACTCAAAATGAAATCATTCTGCATTCAGGGTGGGCCCCAAATCCAATGACCATTGTCTTAATAGAGAAAAGAGATTTGGATACAGAAACATTCGGAGAGTAAGTCAGCGAGAAGGAGGCAGAGATTTGAGCTGCTACAAACCAAGAAGCTCCAGGAACCACCAGAAGCTGAAAGAAGCAATGAAGAATTCTTCCCTGGAATCTTCAATGGGAATATTGTCTTGGTGGCACCATGATTTAGAACTTCTGGAGAACTCTGTGAGAATAAATTTTGGTTGTTTTAAGCCAGTATATTTGGGGTAACTTGTCATAGCAGTCCCAGGAAACGGGCATGCACACACTGAAAATAAATCAGATGAATTTTAACTGAGGAGTCATAAAAAGTTATGAGGTTCCTTGACAACTACAAGAATTTTAAGCCTGATGACATAGCCTAGCTTTTCTGTCTTTCAAAGGTGACCACTGAGGTTATATGTGAGGTGAAACCCTTTTGCAGCTCCATGGAAAAACAAATGGCAATGCAGATGAATGCTAAGATATGTAGACAATTTTAAGTTAACATTATCACACTGTCAATAAATAATTTCTCAATATCTATGTCATAGCACAAGGTCAAAATCTCTGTAATTTTTTCAGTAAATGAAGAACAATAATAAACATTTTTATACTGTGCTTGGGTTTAGCAGTAAATTCCCAAGTATAATTATTTTATTAAATAAAGATAGAATATCTAACATAGTCCAAATGCTGCTTCCAGGTGCTTAGAAGCATCAATGAGCAAAACAAAGGTTCTTATTTTCATGGAGCTTCTAGTTCAGTAGGAGATGGCCATAATCCTAATCAGTACAGTATCTAATGCATTAGAAGATAACGTGGGCTAAGGGATAGAAAGATGTGAAACAGAGCAAGAGAGATCGATAGTCCTCATTTTGAGGAGATAGTGGATTATGGTAATTAATAGGGTAATCAGTGTAGGCAATCTTGGGAAGATAAAATTTGAGCAAATTCAATGTAGGCATACTCGAGAAGATGAAATAATTCTTGAAAGCAGTGAAGAAATTACTCAAGAGTAGAAGAACATCCGAGGCATTCTGCCTGGCGAGAGCCAAGGCTGAGTGGAAGTCACTTGTTTTGGAGGATGAAGGATCCAGTGTAGCTGGTCTGTAGCAACGGAGAGTAGAGAAGATCTGAAGGACAATGGGAGGGAATATAATACTGAGCTCATGGGCCATTGTAAAGGTTTTGTTTTTTATTTTAATAAAATGGAAAATCTCTGCATTTAGCTTAAAGAGGAAGTGGCATGGTTCAATTTACTCTTGCTTAAAATATCGATAATAGTATATGTGTGAGTGTGTGTGTGTATTTAGGAAAGGGTGGTGAGTAGGTGATAGAAAAGATTTAAAGAAGTTGTTGGACTCTTCTTACATTTTAAAAGTGGATTTCCTGGTGGATTACATGTGGGTTATAAGAAAGAAAGCAGTTAAGGGTGACTTTAAGATTTTCACCTGAGCAAAAAGATGGGTGGAATTACTAAAAATGAGATAAAGATGGCTTTCTTTTCTTTTCTTTTAAGACAGATTTTGTGGATGGGAAAAGATTAGCTCAGTTCTACACCTACTGAGTTTGTAATGTTTTTAGGTCTTCCAGGTCAAGTTGTTGAATCGACATCTGAAGATGTGAGTATGGAGTTCTGGAAGGAGGTCTGGTCTGTAGATGGATATTTGGGAAATGATGGCAAATGTGTGTATTTAAGACAATTAGAATGAGTAAACACAACAAGGGGTACAGCTAGAAAAGGTGACCAAAGATTGATCCCCCGAATCTCCAACTTTAAAAGCTATGGGAAAAGAAAAGATGATATGGAATGACCAGTAAAAGCACGATAGGAGAAAAATCAAGAGTGAGATATTCTTGACTCTAAATGAAGAAAGTTCATTAGACAGGAAAAGTGATTGACTCTGTCGACCACTGCTGAGAAAGAGTGGAATTCAAGATTCTCAGAGGAAGAGGAGAAGAGTTCAAGGAAATGCATAACCAAGCCGTTACTAGGATCACAGATATATTGAAAATTCTAAGGACTGACAAAAGAGAAGCTTTGAAGAGAATGACAGCAAGCAAGGAGGTAAAGTCGTTGAAAAATACAGGATGGTGATGCAAGAGTCAGTAGATAATAGCAACAATGAGGAGTAATGTTTTTAGAAACAGAAAAAAATAGTCTAAAAGCAAAATTAGGAAGTGGGTAGAATTTCTTTTTTATTGAATTTGTTGAGGCAACATTGATGAATAAAACTGTATAGGTTTTAGTTATACAATTCTATAATACCTCAACTGTATATTGTATTGTGTGTTCACTACTCAAAGTCAAATCTTTTTTCATCACCATTTATGTCCCCTATACTCTCTTCTGCCTTCCCCCACCCCCCTGTTCCTCTAGTAATCACCATACTGTGTCTATGAGTTTTTTCTTTTTCTTGCTTAATTCCTTCACCTTTTCCACTCAGCCCCATAACTGTCTCCCCTCTTACAGCTGTTAGTCTGCTATGTATCTATGAGTCTATTTCTATAGAAATTGTTTGTTAGTTTATTTTGTTCATTAGATTTCACATACAAGTGAAATCATATGGTATTTGCCTTTCTCTGTCTGGCTTATTTCACTTAGCATAATGTTCTCCAGGTCCATCCGTACTATTGCAAAGGGTAAAATTTTCTTCTGTTTTACAGCCGAGTAGAATTCCATTATGTAAATGCCCCATACTTGTTTTATACAGTCATCTACTGATGGACACTTGGGCTGCTTCCATATCTTGGTGATTGTAAATAATGCTGCAGTGATCATAGGGTATTTTTGTTCTTTAGAATTAGTGTTTTGGGTTCCTTCAGATATATTCCCAGAAGTGGGAAAGCTGGGTCAAAAGCAGATCCATTTTTAATTTTTTGAGGTATCTCCACACTGCTTTCCACAGTGGCTGCACCAGTCTGCATTCTGATAGCGGAATCCTTTTTCACTGCTTGTGTGACTTTTAAATCTCAGTATGATATTGGGTTTTCTGAATGAGGGTCAGAGCTCCATCTGGCAGAGGAGACTTAGAATGATCTACTCCCTTCTGGCCAGAAGTGTTTCTGTCGAGTAATCAGATGCTACTCTAATTGGCACACCTTTGTAAGTAGTTACCTGCTTTTCTCTTGTAGCTTTTAGGATTCTGTCTTTGTGGCTTGTTATTTTAATTATGATGTGTCTTTACGTAGGCCTCTTTGGGTCCAACTTATTTGGGACTCTCTGAGCTTCCTGGACTTGTGTGACTTTTTCCTTCACCAGGTTAGGGAAGTTTTCAGCCATTATTTCTTCCAATAGGTTCTCTATCCCTTGCTCACTCTTTTTTCCTTCTGGTGTTCCCATAATGCAGATATTTTTAAATTTCATGTTGTCCAAAATGTTTCTTAAACTCTCTTCATTTTTTTAATTCTTTTTTTCTTTTGCTGCTCTTCCTGGGTGTTTTTTCCTACCTTGTCTTCCAAAACACTGACTCAATCCCCTGCTTCATCTAACTTACAGTTTATTCCTTCCAGTGTATTATTTATTTCAGATACTTCATTTTTATTTCTGACTGGTCCTTTTTTATGGTTTCTATGTCTTTTTTTCATGCTGTTGAGTATCCTTATAATTATTACTCTAAACTCTCTATCTGATAAATTGCTTACCTCCATTTCATCTAGTTCTTGTGGAGAATTCTCTTGCTCTTTAATTTGGGGTCTGTTTCTTTGTCTTCCCATTTTGGCTACTGTCTTGTATTTTCTGCCTTAGTTGCTGAACTAAGTCATTAAACTGATCACTTGTTCATCTAATCATGCTGCAATCAATAGCTGGGCTTAAGCACCACAGGGTGGGACAGAGTAAGTCCTGTGGCAGTGGTATTGCTTACTCTCAGGCTGATGCCATTCAGAGGAGTGCTCTGCCTGAAAGTAAGGGCTTCTGCAGTTTGGGGGATAACTCAGCAGAGGGATCCTGGTGACTGTTCCTTCAGTTATCTCCCCAGAGCCACCAACTTCAGACTTTCTCAAGTGTCTCTAGTCTACTCTGTCCTCCCTTTCCTGGAGCCCAGGGGCTGAAAAAGAGATTTTGTGTTTTGGCCCTAAAGGGGCTCTCTGTGTCTCCAGCTATCTCTCCCTGACAGACAGAAACTCTGATACTTTTCATAGTTGGATGTTATGTGGATTCCTTTCTGGCCCTGGTGCTATAGGCAGGGAGCCTAGCTTGAGGGTATAGCCACTGTGAAAAACAGTATGGAATTTCCTCAGAAAACTAAAAATGGTACTACCTTTTGGCCCAGAGTTTCCATTGCTGGGAATATACCCGAAGAATCTTAAACACCAATTCAATGCACCCCCATATTCATAGCAGTGCTATTTACAATAGCCAAGATTTGGAAACAGCCTAAGTGTCCATCAGTAGATGAGTGGATAAAAAATACTGTGTAACATCTACATAACGGAATACTATGCAGCAGAAAGAAAGAAGGAATTCTTATCTTTTGTGATGGCATGGATGCAACTGGAGTCTATTTTGCTAAGTGAATCAAGCCAGTTGGTGAAGGACAAATACCATATGATCTCACTTATAAGAGGATTCTAATGAACAAAATAAACTAATAAGCAAAATAGAACCAGTGACATTGAATCATAGAACAGACTGACAGCTCTAAGAGGGGCAGGGGAAGGAGGGGAATGATTGAAAGAAGGGAAAGGGATTAGCCAAGGAACATATATGAAGGACTCATAGACATGGACAGTGGTGTGGGAATTGACTATGGAAGTGGGGGGCAGTGATCCCAGATGACAATTAAGTCCCTTAATTGATCCATAATTAGTAACAGGAGTATCCCTTCCCTTGAAATTGGTGTCCTAATAGTTTCTTTTCTTCTTTTTGGGGGTCTGCCATAATCATTACAACTGAGTAAACATTATGGGTTGATGGATATTCTTGGGTTTTATCAAAGGTACTTTCTAAAGCTCCTACTTGTATAACAAAGTTTAAGTCCCAGCTGAGGAGTTTTTAAATCTCTTTGAACTCCTATCCATGAGAATAAAATGAAACATCAACAGCCAAACAACAACAACAAAGGATTACTTAATATAACAAATGGTCATATATGATATCAACTAAATGAATAGCTTATTGAATGGCTGCTACGTTTATAGAATCTTCTTTGCTTATTAAAAAAACCTACTTTGAAAAACAAAAAAGTAACTCTGCAGTTCCCAAATATATTAAATCTCATGATAAATAAGAGAGCTATGTATTACTTTGGCTTTCATCAACACAAAGGCTGAGACAAAGACTTGAGCAGTTAGAATTTATCTGGGAAGTGTTCCTGGGAAGAAATGAGGGAGTAGGGAGTGTGAGACAGGAGGGAAGGAGGAAAGACCAAAATAAGGATTCGTAATCACGGTCAACATTGTGAACAACTGAGGATTCTTTAACAATACTCGGAAAAGGATGCAGAGTACCTTCAGAATTACCTTCTGAAAACATAGGATGCTGAAGCATTTATACAGGAGAACTCCCCTTTTGGTTTAGGGTTTCTATGTCTGCCACAATTTTTAACTGCTTTGTAAGAAAACTGTGAATGATGGGGTTGCAGGGTGGAGATGAGGGGGTTGCAGTGGTTCTGAGCATTGAACCTTGACTAAAAGAAGATAGGGTACCATTCTACAACACATTACACATGCTCTTTTGTTGGAAACCAATACTGTGATGGTAGAAGGCATAAAGTAAATTCTTATTCATTGTCTAAATTTATCTCAACATCAGTTCATGCTAATTTTACCCTTGGTTCTATATTACAGGCTCACTTCTACTCTATTTCCTAATCTTTGAAACCACAAGAAAAGAACTAGAGACATAGGTTTTAGTTTTAATAGTCTTAATTTATTCTTGCTATTCTGTCATGACAAACCTGAGAAAGAAAATATAATTTTTGTCTCTCAGGTTTCTAGTATTTCTATTTCTAAAATAGATTAGATGGCTCCTAGGATTTCTTTTAGGCTCCAAATTGGTAATGATTAACTTATTTTAAGCACGCAATCAGCCAATCTTGCCTTCAGCATGTCCCTTCTAAATCTATGTGTACAAAGTTTTGGCATATGGACCTATAATTATTTTAGAAGGTTGTCATAAATTATTGCCAGTGCCCACATATTCTTTTCTTTTTATAATGTTTGAGGTTCTCACTATTAGATTTGATTCCTTGGGTTAAGGTATATTTCTAAATGGTTTGTGTAAAGTATCAAGTAAATAAAATACATTTGGAGCAATAAATATTAAATCAGGTATAGAAAATTTAATCTGATCGTGAAAAAAAATTCTCAATCAGAGGCAAACAACAGATTGAAAATTTATTTCCAAGTGGTAAAATCCATGTACTGGCAAGATACTGACCAGAATATAACCATTCATAAATTTCATAATGATTTCTATTGCAAAAATTAATGGGGATTCAATGTGTTGGAGGGTTTACCATTTAAGTTACTCTCCTGGCTGAAGGAAACAAGCTTTTCTTAGATTAACTTACTATTTCTTTGATGCACTAAATTCAAATGATTGAATAAACATTTCTTGTGTTGCTTAAATAAATCACTGAAATGACATTACTTTGAAGATTCAAGTAGAATATTATTTAAAAAATATATCAAATGTTTCTAATTCATGCATTTCCTTTGTCTTATAGGCTTGCTTCTCATTTTCTCAATTCATTCCCTAATAAGTTGACCGACAAAAGAAAAGCATTTCTTAGCCCAAAAGGTTTAAAGAGAGCAGGATAAATTATTTAGCTATGTTCTTTGTAAACGTTAGGTTAGATGGACAACCAAGTGGAGAAAGAAGGACTGTTAAACATCGTCTGCTTCCAAACACCTCAGACCATGGCACCAGCAAAAACAGTTCTACCTCTCCAGCAGACAGACCCCTACCCAGTGTATAAAGTTAGGAGAAAGCCCTAAAAGTCCAAATTTAGGATTGACTTGAAGAACTGACACATAACCTTGTTTAAATTTGTAAGTGCTTGAATAGGAGAAACATATACATGGGCAAAGCAGCTGCTCCCAACGATGACTGGCCAGGAAGAATCCACACCCCTCCCAGGACAGAGTTTCTTTCAAAAGGATTAACAGGAAGGGTTAATAGCAGTATCAAATGGCAGGTAGTTGTGTAGACCTCTGGAAAAAATAATATATCACTAAAGTAATAGAAAAGTTAAAAAATAACAGCAGGAAGTTATTACATTTTATGTAGTTATTAACTTCTTCCTATGGTCACGATATTTGTTTTTGAGTGACATTTCCATTTGTGAGGTAGTCAGCCAAGTGCGAAGTTGCAGAGAATTAAACAGTCCCAAAGAGTTTGACAGGCACAGAGAGTCCAAAATCTCCCACACACCTTTGCCCACACACCTTTGCTCTGGGCCAGACTGCATCCCCAAAGTGAGTTTCCCTATATTCCACCCCACACAGAAAATGGGTCCTTCTATTTTGTGCAATAACATTTTGCAAATTTTTTGGACCTTTTGTACCATAATGGTTTGGAGTCTGAGGCAAAGCAATAATATACTCCATAGGTGTCTAGCATAATGAACAAAGAGATAATAATAACATCCCATAGAGCTTTTCAAGGTGGTGATAAACACTGAAACCAAGTGGCAGAGGATTACTTTCTTACTGCTAAATAGCTGAGATTTCATTACTCGTTTGGATCAGAGTAAGGGATATATTATAATGATTGTCAGGAATATGCATAAATAGTCAGTGTGTAAAAGGGCACAGGCTCCCCTTGGACAGCAGAAAGCATAAGTCTTCCATGGAAGTTTGTCGGTGACATTGCTGTTGATGGCCCGTGTGGTTCGTACCTAGCACACAATTGTCTAAGTCCCTGCACGGCAGCTTTCTGGGTTGCTTTCTTCCTAGGGTATGCTTGCCACAGGCCAGTGGCAGTGTCGATGCATGCCAAAGCATATTTGCCATTCTGAGACAGGGGCAAAGACCTGATCTAATATACCTGCCATCTCACCGCCAGTGTTTTTGCCCTTGCTATTTGTTCTAAATGCATTAGTTACCTAAAAAGGTAACTTTTTTGTGTTCAAGAGAACAAGAAGTACACTCATGGCATGTCTTCATACTATGGGCATGGGTGAGGTTCACACCCCTCAGTTTAATGATTTCACAAAGGGTATATACGTCTTGTGTATGGTCTTTTTATGTAGCCAATGGGCCTGCTCTTGAGTGTCATTGATTTTCTCTATGTGTCAAACCTGGGCCAACTGATATGCCTTCTGAGTCCCTTGAGGGGACCTAACACTGTGGGCCGGTACATGGTATACTGTGGCCTTCAAGACTTTTTGCTTTTCCCAGATCTCATTCCACATTTTCGCTTTCCAAAGTGGGTGGTGTTCAACTTCTTAGTTGTTATTTCTCCATTGTCCTATCCACAAAATGAGGCCTTTGTAGATAGCTCAACTGTCAGTTACCAAAGTGACAGGGCTTTGTTCGTGCATCGGTACCATCCAAGGCTATCACAGCTCTGCCCGTCGACTGCTTTGTTGGCTTCCTTCGTCCAGCCATAGAGTAATTGTATTTGGTTGTATTATTACCATGGTCCAATGGGATGGATTGCCCCTAGTGAACCCATTACTGTATCCACATCCCTCCCAGGACAGAGTTTCTTTTTTACAAAGATTAATAGGAAGAGTTAATATCAAATGGCAGGTAGTTGTGTGGATCTCTGGAGAAAACAATATATCACTAAATTAATAGACAAGTTAAAAAATAACATCAGGAAGTCATTACACTTTATACATTCATTAACCTCCTTTCTTGGGGCATGCAATTTGTGTTTTGACAGCATCTTGATTTTCCAGGTAGGCAGCCAAGTGTGAGGCTGCAGAGAGATAAACATTTTTTCCAAAGAGTTCAACAGTCACAGAGAATTCACCATCTCCCAGATGCCTTTGCTTCTGGATTCATATTGTGTCTCTAACGTGAGTTCCCTTACAGTAAACAATTGCCAGGATGTTCTGTAAAAACCCAAAGGGAATATGAGGGATCTAGGGTGTAGTTTTCCCAGTTCACTTAGAACATAGCACTTTCATGTTGTTTACCCTTCTGTAAAACTGCATTAAACATCCTAATTCATTTTAGAGTCATAAAATCAACATGTTAGGGTGGATTAGGATCTTTGAAATTACAATCAATTTTAAGCATCTTTATATATTTTTTGAGGGAGGAAGTTGATATGTATGGAAGTTACATCATTTTTTTATGTCACACCATTAGTGGTAGAGCCAAGACTAGAAAAAAAGTTTCTAGCTTTTAATGACTTTGGTAGTGTCGCGGTCCTGTCCAGTGGGACCACGTGTTGTGAAATGCTTGTCCTATATCCCAGGACAAGTGACGAACAAATTCACACGGACTAAAGGAATCCGGTGGAGAAAAAGGGATGTCGAGCCACTCTCTAAGTGAGAGAGTGCTAGCTTGGCTGCTCTCCAAATGATCAAGAGACGGCTGGCCTGGCCACTGTCCCACAGAGAGAGAGGGCCCCTACCCCTCCACTCGACAGGCTTTTATTGGAACACCAAGTATATTACATTCAGGATAGCCCTCATTTACTATGCATAGGTTCACTTTAGGTGGTTAACTATCATAGATAGCAAAGGAAAGAATGTTGCTAATCATTTCAAAGATAAAATATAAAGTAGAGAGGTGGCTTAGCTGGTTACACATGTACTTTGGAAGTCTGGCCAGTAAACCTGCTGTCTCCATCTCAAGTGAAGGAGTTTTTTTAGCAAGAGCAAGTTTCAAAGCGGCCTAGGAACAATGCATGCCTGATTTCCATGGGAGACCTATCCATGGATGTTTTCTGCATGCCACATGCATCTGTCTGTGTTCAGAACAAGAGGTGAGCTACTAGATCACATCACATATGGATAGGTTCCCTAATGGTAGATTAGACATGAATCAACCATTTTAAAGGGTCAAATCATGAGGAATGCTGTCTCTGGGTTCTTAGTAGTGGTGCACTAAGGACAAAATGATGGAGCTTCTACCCTGGCTCCTCAGTAGAACTTAGACCAATGAATAATGTTTTCCGGGAAGCATATTTTATCACTAACATTGTTTGAAACTGTGGACACATTATTATTGTTTTTAAGTTATCTAGAGACTAAGTACCCCAATGTGAATGACTCCCAGTGCCCTGTAATTGGGATGTTACAGGTGAACTGTAAACAGTCCAGTAAGTTCCAATATGACATAGCAGCCTGCTGCTGATTATGAGATTTAGGCCAGAAGACCTGCAATGGTGGGATGGAAATAGGGTCTGAGCATGTACCCTGTCTCTGTACTTTACTGATTTTTACTTTCCCCAGAGACATTCAAGTTCAGTTTTGAGTTTAGGACTTATAAGAATATTCTAATCTGAGACTAAGGGAATAAATATTTGTTTTTTTATGAGCTCATCATCTTACATGCCTTAATACTATGCCAAATGTGTTCTGGGAGTAGAATAGTTATGTTGTTGTTGTTTTTTAATTGGGCTTCTATTGATTTATTTAATATTTGTTATTTTAGATACAAAAACAGAATTGGTCAAGTCAAATGATTCAGTTTGGCAGACTACTTAACTATTCTGGCAAACAAACCGTCCCCAACGTAAGTCCATTCTGAAATTTACAGAGGTTCAACTTATGAACCAATTGAAATGAGAGCCTAGCTGAAAGGACACAGATCATTGGCAGGTTCAGGATGAGCAGGATAAATAAAAAGCAGCAGTAGCACATCTGCGAAGGTCAATGATACCATCCATCTACTGCCATACCTCAGTGCTTCTCAGAGTGTTTTCAACATGAGTGGGTGCCCGTTTTTAAGAAATGAACTTCGGTAAGTATTTACCTCTATTCCAAATATGGTTAGGGTCTTAAAAATGCTGAATATGAACACTTTAGTTTCCAAATTTCAAGAGTATTGAAAATTGTCACACTTATTGCCTTGTTTAATAATCTCTTTTTAAATAATTAGCAATAAGAGAATATTAATCACTCATATTATTAGTTACTGTGTTTTCTCAAGATCTATTTTTTTCCATCACTTATTTAATCTGCAGGCGTCCTTTTGAAAAACTATCTTTAAAAGACAGTGAAGCAGATGAATCACAAGCTGGTATAAATAAAGCCAGCAAAGGAGGACTCATCTATGGGAATTATCTTCATGTAAGTGGCTGATTATCTTATAGTATTTAGCTTCCATTGTTGGGTGTTTTGTTGTCTTTTTTTTTCCTCAGTCATCAAATAATTTTCTGTACCTAATAATACCATTATTTCCTAGAAATTTATGCTTTTCAATTTTTTGTTAGAACAATTCAAGAGACTCATGAAAATTCATCTCTCCAACTGAGGCACAGTAAAACCAAAAAATGTAGAATCTGGGTGGAAGAGTATAAATGGCCAAATTAGTGTAGGAAACTGGAAAACATTGTGCAACTTGTATAAATAAGACAAAGTCACTAAATCCCAAATGATCCCAGAAAAAAAATTCTCTTTTAAATCTCTACTATAAAGTAGAAATTTTTAGGGCAAATCTTTTCTTGACATCATTAATAAATAAAAGAAGGATGATACAAATGAGGTATTGGAGATTATTCTGGGGTAAGTTTTAGCCTGTTTGTCTTCCATATTTTTGAAGAAGTGAAAAGATTAGAGCCCTTGATGCCTTCATCAATGTACTTCTAAGGATGAGCTGGTAAAGAATGTGAAGATCTTAGAATAGGCTTTTTAGGAGAACAGAGGAAGGAAAGTTTCAGAGTCAGCCTAAGCAAGTTATCAAGCTTTTATCACACTTGGTTCAAGAGATGGAAGAACTTATGGCTTCTCAATGAGTGTAATAGCTTTTGTTATAATAGATCCTGCCAAATATAAAATACTTCACAAAAAGTAAACGCCGCAAATTCAACTCACTGTTTATGATGAGACTCATGAATTGTTTAAAAGAAAGTGGAATGGAGTCTGAGAATTTGAGAATTTGGGTTATTTTTTCAGTACTGTATTCCACTTCATATTACAGTTGATAAAAAACAAGTTTTGCAATTTGAAAATCAGTCACTCATTTTTTTTAGTTTTATTGCAATGCGATTAACACATGACATTGTGCAAGTTTAAAGTATACAACTTGTTGATGCAATACCTTTCTATGTTTCAATATGATTATCAGTGCAGCACTGAGCTGACATGTGGGTCACATCACGTCATTGCCATTTTGTTTGGTGTTGTGGTTGCTCACTATACATAATCACTATGTGATCAATTGGATCCCCGTAACTTATTTATCTTATAACTGGAAGTTTAAACAAAATCATGTTTTCTATTTTTTTTAAGTTGGAAAAAATTTTGAAGGCGCAGGAACTTCAAAGTGAAATAAAAGGAAATAAAATCCATGATGAACACCTTTTCATCATAACTCATCAAGGTAAGTTGCACAAAAGTTTGGACAATAACTATTCCACAGGCATTTTGTGTCAATAATGAGGAAACTACAATGACTACGTCAGCAGCTCTGCATTTCAGCGACAGCATCCACGTGGGGTTTCCTGGCTGGATATGTAGCTTAGCCAGGATCCAAAGGCCATTGAGTGAAGTTCAGAGGTTGACACAACATGCCCTATCCTTCCAAAATCCTCTTGGCAACTGTTGTTTTATGACTTGCTGGAAATAGTGTTGGCATTTTAATGACATTCCTTAAACTGAAACTGAAGTTCATCCTTATTGGAAATATTCTTCCATGTTGCAAGGAAGACCTGGCTCTCCATTTTGCCACCATCTACAGAAAGCACATGGAGTGGGATGTAGGAGACATCCATATTGTTATTCACAGCCACCTGCAGGTTATTCAGAGGTTCCATCTTCAGGACTGGGCCCAAGGGTCTGAGAGGCAGGGAGACATCGGTGCTCTGGTCTGGTGTCAGTGGTGTGTGATTGGCCAGAGGAGTGCTGGGGATGACATCAACGCTGTTCTTGTTAAGCTGACAGCAAAGTCTCATGTGCTGCAGAGCTTTGTTGGGGAAGTCCATTTCCATATAGATGTGCCCTCGGTGATGAGTAAATGTTTCGGAAATTCCCTTTAGCCTTTACTGCAGGTAGCCAGATGGCTGTGGGGCCACATTTCCAGTATGTGCCATGCCTACCCCATAGAGAGTTCAAATCAACCATTCAGACTACTGCTGGACACAGCAGCTGTAGGTTAAGGAGCAAAGGTTGCAGGCACTGATGACGTGATGAAGGATTGTCCCACTGCCAGACTTCCTCCAGTGCTCTGGCCAAGGTCACTGCCAACCAGACTATCTAGTCCTCCCCTCAAGAGATCCACTGCTCCCGCCTACATGGAGGATTCTGTGGCATATTGATTAGGGGACTGAGGTCAAGGTTTAAAAGGTTGTCCAGAAGGTCACTTTGAGAAGGAATAACAGTTGGTGGCTGTTCCAGGTTGGTGGTAGTGGTGGTGCTGACATGGTCAGTGGTTTTTAATGTAGGAGTCTATAATTTGGGGAGTTTAGAAAGTCCCTGAACTCTTTGAAATTGTATGCAAAAGTTT
>VMDR010017614.1:0-19912 GCA_007922815.1 Macrotus californicus
TTGGGTATGTGCCAATGAGAGAAATACTGGATCATATGATAACTTTGTATATAACTTTTTGAGGAACTACCAGACTATTTTTCAAAAGAGCCACATGATTTTACATTCCCACCAGCAAGGTATAAGAGTTCCAATTTCTCCATATCTGCATCAACACTTATTACTGTCTGTCTTTATTAGTACAGTATAGCCATTCTAGTGGGTGTGAAATATTATCTAATTGTAGTTCACAACGATCTCTTAGCAATCCTGTCAGCGTTCACTCTGGCCTTCTTCCAATTCATTTTCCACACTGCAACCTAGGAGATTTTTTTTCTAAAGCCAAATCTGATGTCACCCTACTGCTTGAAATTCTTCAATGACTTTTCATAATCTTCAAGACAAAGGTCAAAAGTATTTTTAAAGATTTTATTTATTTGGTTTTTTAGAGAGGGGAAGGGAGGGAGAAAGAGAGGAAGAGAAACATGTTTGTGCACGAGATACATCAGTTGGTTGCCTTTTGCACAACTGCAGCTGGGGACCTGGCCCACAACTCAGGTGTGTGCCTTGACTGGAAATTGAACTGGAGAACTTTTGGTTGGCAGGCCACACTCAGTCCACTGAACCACACCAGCCAGGGCAAAACTATGTTTCCATGTGTGTGCTAATTTTTGTTCAATGGGTAGGTAACATGAGCTGAAAACCAAAAACAATAGAGGCATAAATTGATAAGTCTCCCTCCTACTCTTGTTCTTCATCTTCCCAACCTCCCCCAACCCACACAACCCCAGTAATTAGTTTTTTCTGTATACTTGCACAGTTTTTCTCATTACAACCAAGCAAATACTGATATAAATTTATGTCCCCCCTTTAAATACAAAAGCAGAAAATTATGCACAGTTAATTTTCAACCCTCTCCTAATGAATATATCTTGGAGATATTTCCATATTAGTAAATAGATATCACAACGCAGTGATGTTCACAACTGCATTTTATTCTTTTGTATGATGTACCGTAATTAACTTAACTAGTCAGCGGATTTTCACATTATTTTCAGTCATCTGCTATTAAAAATAGTTGCAATAAATAACCCTGTATATACAACATTTTACATATTCTCACTTTTTGTAGATATCGATGTATTACTCCCATAGAGATTATATTTGTTTGTATTCTCACCAGCAACATATGAGTGACTGTTTTCCCCAACTCATCCAACCAAGGAATATTCAAAATCGTATTACTATCATGTCTACAGTGTTCTGGCCCTGCTACCTCTCTAGTCTCATTTCATACTGCTCACCCCTGGCTTTCTATCCTCCAGCCTCCAGAAGATCTTGGTTCCTTTTGCAGGATGGCCTTTGCAAATACTGGCCCTTCAACTTGGAATGCTCTCCCCATTACTCTCCACTTTTCCTAATTAACTCCTGCTCATTCATCATCTCTCAGCTCCAGGATCACTTACTTCTTCAGGAAAGAATCCTGGATACTGTAGTCAGGTGAGGTCCCTTTGTTGTAGTTTCTGATGCAATCTTGCCTTTCCTTTAACACACCTATCTCAGTTTATAATTATACATGAATCAGTACATAGTTTATTAATGTCAACTTTCTATTTTAGACCGCAAGCCTCTTGAAAGCAGGGACTGCATTCACTAACCCTCAATACTTCACACAGTGCCTGGTACATAGGAGGACACCAATGAATAAACTGTTAAATTTAAAACTATGTGAATGAATGAATGAACGAAGAGAAATAGACCACGGTAGCTCCAGAGTCAGTCAAATAGACCTGAATTAAAATCCTGGATTTGCCACTCATTGCAAGACCTCGAATAAGTGATTTAACCTCTTGGAACATCAGTTCCTTTATCTGTAAAATACAGTTGGCCCTCCATATTCGCACACCTTGCATAGGGTGGTTGTGATGAGATAAGCATGAGTCTGCAAAATGATGAACAGTTATTATATGCTAGAATGGGTTACTCTCATGATTCTCATTAATATTAAGAATTGTTACTATTTGACCAGGATGATTTTAACCTCTTGCAGGACCTTCATAAGTTGCCAATATCCTCCATGTTTCTCTTCACCTACCTACTACATGGAAAATTCTTTCTCAGATTTAAACTCAGATTATTTAAAAGCACTTAAATAATGCTTTTAAAGCTCACTTCAGCTCATTCATTAAATCAGTAACTATTTACCATGCTTCTATTACTCATCCATTCAATATATACTTCTCGAGCTACCCAGGTACTGTTCTAAACACTGGAGAAAGAATAAAAACACAATAGGAGTCCTGGCTGATGTGGCTCAGTGGATTGAGTGCTAGCCTGTGAACCAAAGGGTCGCTGGTTCGATTCCCAGTCAGGACAAATGCCTGGGTTTCCAGCCAGGTTCCCAGTAGGGCAGTGTGTAAGAGGCAACCACACATTGATGTTTCTCTCCCTCTCTCTCTCCCTCCCTTCCCCTCTCTCTAAAAATAAATAAATACAATCTTTAAAAAATACAATAGCAATATATATTCTGGCTACTGTGTGGTGAAAAAACAAGATAGGGAAAGACAGTTCAAGTGAAAGCAGGGAGCCCAGCTGGGAGGCAACCATTGTAGTCCAGGGGAGGGATGGTGGTGGTCCAGATGGAAGTTGTGAAGATGATCAGGAGTGGTTAGGCTCTGCGTATTTTTTTAAGGTAGAGTTTAACAGATCTGGACTGGATATAGAGTGTGAAAGAAACAGAGAAATCAAGGATGAACCCAAGAATACTGAATAATTGAGAAATAACAGTGCCATTTACTAAAATAAAGAAGATTGGGGAGGAGCAGATTTGTACATTTGGATAAGTTCAGGATGCTTATCATATATCCACATGGAGAGGTTGAGAAGGCAGTTCGATTCAACATTCTGAAACTCAAGGAGAGGTCTGGTCTGAAGAGAAAAAAAATCAAGAGTTATCATGGTATGGGCCTGGCCAGGTAGCTCAGTTATTGAGAGTGTCGTCCTGATACACCAAGGTTGCGGGTTTGATCTCCAGTCAGGACACATACAAGAAGCAACCAATAAATGCATAAATAAGTGGAATAACAAATCGATGTTTCTCTCTCTCTCTCTCATCCTTTCTCCATCTAAAAATCAATAACATAAAAAAAATTAAAGAGTTATCAAGGTATGTAAAGCCAAAAAGCTAGATGAGATGAGCTGGGAGAAATCGTGACCAGAGTAGAAAAGAGGGCCCAACACTTGGCCTCGGGCCTGCCAACATTTAGAAATTGGGAAGAGAAGAGGAGGGAGCAAAGGATACAGAGTGAGTGGCCCGCAAGGAAAAGAAAAACCAGAAGAGAGTGGTATAAAGAAAGGAGTCACGGAGGAAGGTATCAGATGTGTCAAATGCTGCTGATAAATTACAGAGGATGAAGACAGAATTGGTCATTGCCTTTTGCAAAGATGGTGAATTTTTAAGAGCAGTTTTACTTACATGCTAGAAAAGGAATTTTGCCTGAATCAAATTGAGGAGAGAGAATGAAAAGTGAGGAAGTGGAGACAGCAAATAAAAGCAATTCTTTTTTTTTTTTTTTTAATACTGTATCAGTAAAAATACCAGGTTTAACATGCACAAGGCCAAGAAAACCAATGATGCCAGATACCAAATTTATATTGCACTGTCCTTTGAACACCCAGCAGGAATAAACTGCTGAATGAAAAGCAATTCTTCTAATGAGTGTTGGTAAAGAAGAAAGCAGAGGAATGGAGCAGTAATCATAACAGGATGGGCAGCCTAGGAAGGCTTTGTAGATGGGTGAGTCTAAAGTATGTTTGTAAACTGATGGAAATAATCCAGTAGAGAGAAGAAAAGTGATGTTGCTGGAGAAAGAAGGGAAAATTGAAAGAGCCAAGTTCCTAAGTGACTAGGAAGAGAGGAGTTTCAGGTTACATGTGGAGGCACTGACCTCAGACAGGACAGTTCATTTAGCACAGGGGACTGGCTGAGAGAATGAACTCTGAAGCCAGACTACCTCCTTTGCAACCTTGGACTAGTTACTTCAAAAGAAACTTCCATGTTTCAGTTTCCCCATCTGTAAAATGAAGGATAACAATAATGCCTAACTCATTAATACATGTAAAGGACTCACAATACCACTGGACATGTAGTCAAGTCCTATATATGCTGTTATTATTGTAATAGGAGGGAAATCAGAGTCTACAGGCCCAAGTGCAAATGCATTGGTAGATTTAGTTGTGGGAATATGTGACTATGCTTCACTGATTCTCCTGATTTTTTTTCCAGCATGGAAATAAGCAAAGTTATCAGTTGAGAATGAGGTGGGATGGGAGAATATTTCCTGGTAATAGTAAATTTGTTCACATGCTCTTCCTAAATTCTGTAAGTAATCATGAGAATTACAGAAAAGTTGGAAAATGCAAAGAAGGGCAAAGAAAAAGCAAACAACTTTTGAGGTCCCATCACCCAAACAGAACAGAATATTTTGGCATTTTTCCATCAATTTTTTTCTAGGTATAGACCTTTTATTTAATTTAATTAATTGATTTTTTTCAGGGAGAGAAACATTGATTTGTTTTTCCACTTATTTATGCATTCCTTGATTGCTTCTTATATGTGCCCTAACCAGAGATTGAACCTGCAACTTTGGTGCATTGGGACGATATTCCAGCCAACAGAGTCACCAGGCCAGAGCTAGGCACAGACTTTTTAAATTAACGAGTAAATAGAGTTGACCCTTGAACAACATGAGTTTGAACTGTGCAGGTCCACTTACAAGTGGATTTTTTTTTAATGAACAATATCTGTACTGTTTTTGCTCCACAGTTGGGAGTCCGTGGGCGCAAAGGGCTGAGTGTATGTATTGATCTACGCCATTTTATATAGGGGGCTTGACCATCTTCAGAGTTACGTATACCCAGGGGGTCCTGGAACCAATCCTCCACTCATACTGAGAGACAACTTAAATTTGGGGGGAGTGCCCTGGCTGGTGTGGCTCAGTGGATTGAGTACCGAACTGCAAAGCAAAGGGTCGCTGATTCAATGCCCAGTCCAGGCACATGTCTGGGTTGTGTGGGCCAGGCCCGCGGTGCGGGACACATGAGAGGCAACCACACACTGATGTTTCTTTCCTTCTTTTTCTCCCTCCCTTCCCCTCTGTCTATAAATAAATAAAATCTTTTTTAAAAATTGGGGGGGGTGAAAAGTTATAAGTGGTTTTCAAAAAAAACATACAAATAGTTCAAAATTCAATAGGTAAAATAAAGGTAGATAGTAAAAAATCAGTCTTCTCACTGTCCACCCCCTCTGTCTTCAGCCACACAGTTTTTCACCCATAAGTACACCTCTATTCATAGACTTATGTCAAGTTTCTAAAAAGCTTATTTACATGCACATTGCCTCTCCATGAGCATGGAATCACTAATCATGGAAATACCAACCAGGCAAACACTGGATTTGGTGAAGTAATCATATTTTATCATAGAATCATGGAATGATAGTGTTGAAAATGACTTAGAGAATTATTTATTCGACTTCCTGAGGAAATTAAATAAACTTTTCTAACAGTTCACAGTTAGGAGAGTCAAGATAATAATCTAGGTTTTCTGCCTTTGATGTCACTGATGCCTTCAATATAGCATATTATAATATGTGCACTCGAAATTACAGCAAGTAAACATTGTAGTGATTACCACAGCCTCACTTTGTTCCTTATATTTTTGGCCTGTCTGAAGTTTTGGAGATGGTCATTGTTGTTGTTGTTGTTATTGTTAATAAGCTTTATTTTTTAAAACAGTTTCAGATTTACAGAAAAATTGAGAAGGTGATACAGAGTTTTTATACTCCCCACACCCAGTTCCTCTATTATTAATATTTTCCATTAGTATGGTATGTTTGTTACCTTAATGAACCAATATTGACTTATGATTATTAACTTTATTCAGATTTCTTTAGTTTTTACCCAAAGTCCTTTTCCTATTCTAGAATGTCACATTATATTTAGTTGTCACATCTCCTTAGGCTCCTCTTGGTTGTGATACTTTCTCAGACTTTCTTTGTTTTTGATGATCTTGATAATTTTGAGGAGTACTGGATGGGTATTTTGGAAAATATTCCTCTATTGGGTTTTTTTTGTTTTTCTTGTGATTATAGTTTGTTTGTTTGTGTTTTTATCCTGAGGACATTTTTTTCATTATGTTTTAGAGAGAGAGGAAGGGATAGGGAGAAACACTGATGCAAGAGAGAAGCATCTATTGGTCACTCCCCGGACACACGCAGACCCAAGATGGAACTCGCAATCTAGGTATGTGCCCTGACCAGGAATCGAACCTGCAACCTTTTGGTTATGGGACGACACTCCAACCAACTGCAGATTTATTTTTAATTTTTTATTTTTCAAATATTTTATTTATTTTCAGAGAAAGGGGCAGGGAGGGAGAAAGAGAGGGAGAGAAACATTGATGTGCAAGAGAAATATCAGTTGGTTGCCTCTTGCATGCCCCACAACGGGGAACCTGGCTAGCAACCCAGGCATGTGCCCTGACTGAGAATCAAACCAGCCTCTGGAAACCAACCTCTTGGCTCACAGGCCAGCACTCAATCTACTGGACCACACCAGCCAGGGCTGCAGATTTATTTTTTATTTAATATAACCCTATGCTTGTCAGCATAGGTCTGTATATTCTTTTCATGTGACATTATCCATTTCTAATAATTTATAGCATTTTCATAAACATCGTTTTTAATGACGAAAATCCCTGCTCTGTTACTTGAGATCTGTGTGACTTTAGACACATTCCTAAATTTCTCTTTGCCTTTAGTTTCCTCTTCTGTAAATGCTGCTCACGAGATTGTCATGAAACAGGCAAATAAACTGTTGCACAGAGGCCAAACACAATGCAAAGTTATGGTTAAGATTATTTAGAGAGTGGCGTTTAATCTAGATTGGGGAAAAAATAAGCAGCCAAGAGGCAATTTCAGTAGTTGAGACTGCCAGACCCAGGAGGAAGGAAAGGGAGGTGGTGGCCAGAAGCAAGCCCTGCCCATACAACCTCAGGGGGACTTGAGAACTGCCTGGTTATGGGTGGGACGAGCTGGGGCTACAGGAGGGAACAAAAACCTCTTCCTTATTGGGATCTTCTGCATCCAAGAGAAACTTGGTGTCCTTGAGTCAGGAAAGAAGGGAAGGCAGACCTGTTGGTGAGGGATAGGCCAGAGCTTGGATTTTGATGTGTTTAGTTCCAGGTGGTCGTTGCCTATCCAAGTGATGATGTCTGGCAGAGCATTAGATAGCTGAGTCAGAAGGAAGGTGAAATCTCACAGGCTCTCCAGAGACTGATCCTAGAACTCTAGAACAACCGAGCTAGAAAGGGGCTAGAGATCATCGCAATGCTTAATCACAACTGCTACCAGGTACTGTGTATGACCTATCACCTTTGTTTTTTCACCTTGAATTGACCCTACAAGCAGGGTAAGTGTTTTCATCCATATGTTGCACGTGATAAAACTGAGATTCCAAAGGTTAAGTAACTTGCCCGTGGACACAGAGCTAGTTGGTCACTAAGCAGGAAGCAATCCTGCTGTAGTGAAGTCAAGGCGCCCCCATTGTTCTTCTGGGATTAGACAAGAAGGTCTCCAACTGGTTATTTGGCAAATGAGGAACCTGAGCCCTAGAAAGAGGAAATAATTTGCCCAATGGCACTTGAATAGAGCTAAATATTTATAAAGCTAAAGCTATAAACCAGGCACCTGTAACAGAACTGGCGTTGAGGGGCACCCAGTATTAAAGGGGTCTCAGGTGGGAAACAAAAGCCAATAAAGAAAACACACACACAAAAAAAAGAAATGAAGGAAGGAACTTTTCACTGTGGCTCACAAAGCCATGCCTACAGTTCTCCATGCCAGCTTTTCTCTCTCCCCGTCACACACCCCACATTTTTGCTACTCAAGTTACTTGCAGTTTCTTGCTGCACCTTGTGATACTACACCCCACTGGACCAGGAATATTGTCCTGCCCCCAACACTCCTGGAAAACTGCTCATTCAAGACCCAGCTCAAGCACCCTATGCTGTGAGGCCTTCCCACTCAAGCTTCAGAAGAGGACACCCCTTCCAAAGACACTGTACAGGACCCCAACAAAGTGAGTTGTGGGTCTCTGAGTACCTTCAGAGCAGCAATTTCATTGTATTCATCCCTCTTTTCTCAATGCCCCCCATGGGATCCCACCAAATAAAGGCTTGTGGAGGAGAAGGAAAAGAAGAGAGCCAGGACGAGCCCAGGATCACAAGAATGGAGGATGACCTGTGGATGTGGAGCCAAGGAAGCTGACTTTATCTCTTCCTGTGCACACCTGCCCTCTGTAGCTGGTCAGAACTACAGTGGGCTGGATGTCCACAGAAGGATCCAAGCATTTGTCAAGTGGGAAAGGTAGCGGTGAGGCAGAGCAAACAGGCCTACGCTCACCATATGAATGTTTGCACACAGATGACACATAAACTGCATATTTACACATGAGAAATGCTAATGGCTGGTTGAGAATCCTGGAACAAGGGCCTTGCTGAACATTGAAGTGGCAGATTCTCAGCTGAGGCCTACAAGGGAGAATGACAGTGGGGAGGAGTTGAGAGACAGTCTTCTGGGCAGAGAGGTGGGCAGCTATGTGGACAGCCCTCTGGGAAGGTGTGGGCCTCCTGAGGAGGGGCCAGGGCAGTCAGGCGCTGCTGTACACACTCAGCTGTCAGCCGTGCTTCTGGGTCTGCATCCCAACAGTCCTCTAGGAGCTCTCTCAGGCCACCAGGGTCCTGGGAAGAATGACCAGGAGGCAGGCTTGAATCCAGGGTCCTGAGTGGCCCCTGAGTAGTCCCCAAGTTTAAAAGGTATCCACCATCCACCACTCCCCTGTTTTCAACACTTCTGATCCTTCCTGGAGCAATCCTCTCCCCATCACTGAAATCCAGCCCGCTGCATTTTGTTGCCTGAGGCGGGTTCTCTGGATGCCATCCAAAGAGTCCCCTTTTCGGTCTGAGGAGTTAATTTCGGTTAATGGCTTAACATGTTGATGGGAAATTGCTCTCCTTCATTTCAGGAAAACAGGGTCTTCTGCAAACAATGCCCGGGCCTCTATTACCTAACGCAGCAGACACCCATGCAGTGGAAATGTCAGACCAAGCAACAGGGAAGGGTTTCCTGTCAGAGCTATTTGTACAGACCCCTGAAATTTCACTTTTAGGCTCACTTTACCTTTTTATACCTAGAATTGGCTCTGTTGGATCATGGCAGAAACATAGATGTGGACAGAACGAGGGATTATTGGACTGAAGGTTGAACACCAGTGTACCAGTAGAGAAGTCACCTTGGGGACAGAGCTCAGGGCAAATCCAAAGAGGACTAACTCATGATCGGGGAGAAGAAACACAGACTGGACAAGACTGAGCAAAGGGAAGGTGTGAGTCTCAAGAATGGTCTGTGTGAGGCTTGGAGTGGAAGAAGATGAACTGAGGTAGGGAGAGTTTGCCCAGCTTCAGCTGGACATGAGCCAGGAGCAGTGAGAGACGAAGAGATAGGAGTAGAGGAACTGGTCTTGGCAGACGAACCCTGGAAGCCCATGCCCAGAATCTCCAGGTCCCCATCATATCAGCCTGCGGTCTCTTACTGTGGCAAAGCAGCACCAGGTGGGTGGAATGTAGGGACGTCTTCTCTCCTCCACCGCCAAGGTCCACAGCTCACAGGTGGTGGGGGTGCTACCCAGTTCTGCCTCATAGGCCAGTTGGAAGGGTGGTGGTCTGCTGTCTGGGGAAAAGCACACAGGGGTACGTGTTAGCTAGTGCTAGTGGTATCTTCCTTGTGGAAAGACCAAGGGGAAGAAGGGCAGAGCTTCCTGGGTCAGGAGGTAGGTGGATCTGAAATGGATGGGTGAGGCATTGGAGAAGAGAGGGGACTGTTGTACCCATCCTTACCAGGCCACAGATCTGGGCAGCGGCTCAGGATCTCCCATAGGAGCAGAGCTAGAGAATAAACATCAGCTCGTCGGAGGGCTGTGCCCCAGTCCTGTAGATCCAGAGTCTTGTCCAAGAGCTCCGGGGCCATATACCTCTGGGTGCCAGCCTGGAGAGAAAGACATGGAGGATCAAAAATCATCACAACACTCGTCCATGTAACATCCCCCCAACTACAGACTTAGCAATGTCAGCTGTCAGACTTAACTACCACTGCACTGTTGCTACAGCAATGGGCACACCCTCATCAGCACCACCACCATCATTCTAGGCCTCATCCTTATCCAGGGTACTCACCTCCATGATGGCAGCTGGACCTTGGGGTTGAGTAGGGGCCCAGGCTGAGGGCTGAGTGAGGCCAGGAAGCACCAAGGCAAGGCCTAGGTCTCCAATGGCACATGACCCGTCTTCCCGAATGAGCACATTTTGGCTGCTCAGATCTCGGTGGGCAATACCTGGTTTATATTGGCCTGTGGGAGAAGTCAGGATTGAAGGGGCATGCATCTTCCTTTCTCTTCTGTCCCAATCCTTCCCTCTAAGCTAAGGGAGAATTGGAGACATAGCAGTGTGGCTCCTGACTCCCATGGCTTCCTGCTCTCAGCTCACCCACCATCCTGCCAGCGCTCCTCGTGGAGAAATGCCAGGCCTTGTGCCAGGGACAGTGCCATCCTCAGGGAACTTCCCCAGTCACTGGTGTTCTGGGTCAAGTAGTGGCACAGGGAACCCTGGGGAGAAATAGAGAGAGGAGGGGGACACAAAGCTGGAGGTAGCAGATCCACTCCAGAGAGCAGAGAGGAGTTGACAGAGATCTTTCAGCAGGCCAACACACTGACTCTTCTAGGCTGAGATAACAGGCAATAGAGGAGTTAGAACGTGCATCAGTCCTGTTGACCAAAACAATAGTAACTCTAGTTCAAGTGTCCTCAGCACTGACTGTGGGCCAGGCCTCCTGTAATCCTCGCAACAATTCTAGGAGGTAGGTACTCCTGTCACTCCCCTTTTACAGATGAGGATCTTGACAGAGTTAACTGAGCTTGCTGGAAGTCACTTGGTGACAGAGAAGTGGAGCTTGAACCCAAACAGTCTGACTCTAGTCACTCACTGTTAACCACTTTATACTGCCTCACAAAACTTGAGACAAAGACGGAAACAGAACAGGCAGGGTGGGTTGGCCAAGCCACCGCTCATGAACCACAGGGCTTCAGGTGGCAGGTGTGCATGGGAGAGCTGGCCGATGGGTAGAGCTGTTGGGTAGGGGAGGAGCAGTTGGGGAGCAAGTAGGAATTTTTGGGAAAGGAGCAAGAATCCTTCATTCAACAAACATTGAGCATTTTCATTGTGCCAGGGAAGTTAAACAAACGAAACCAAAAAAGCAGTGATTTTTGAACTGGGCAGTGAGGCACATGGTCAGAGGGAACTTTCCAGAATTCAAGGTTTCAGAGTCGGAGAAGCTGTAGGTGCTGATAAAGTCCAAGTCCTTACTAGACCCACAAGGCAGATTGTGGTCTGACCCCTGCCTGCTTCTTCCTCTTCATCCTTACTGCTCACTGTCCTCTCCTCAAGTCACATCTTTATGTTCTTCTCTTACAGTACCATGGCTGTCTCTTTCGGCATCTAAAACACTTGATATTTTACTTATTTTTGTGTTTACCTTACCCACTTCTGTCTCCCTTACGACTCCATAAAATCTGTACAGGCAGGGTATGTTTTTCCTAGCACTTAGCACAGTACCTGACACATAATTCATAAATATTTGTTGAATGGTATGTAAATGAATTTGGAGGGCTATGCATCAAGGTATTTCTTTAACAATGATTTTCCTTAAGGTACAGAATATAAGTCGTTTTGATTTCTCCTTTTCCTTATCTATTTTCTGAGTTAAAAGTATTTGCAGGTATTTCTTGTACAATAAAAAAAGAAGAAATAATAAAAATAAATTTTAATGTTTTAGAGAAGAAATTTAAAACAGAATAATAAGCGTGGGCAAGGCCCAGCCACCATCCAGCCCCCGCCCCACACCTCCATACCCATTCACATACAGGCAAACACACACATGTACATTTCTTGGTCCTCACCTTAGGGTGCAGTTCCAACACCAGCAGGGGCCCACAGTGCAGGGGGCCAGGGCCTCCCTTGCTGGCAGTGATAAAGCGGACAATGTGGTCATGCCGTAGGCCTGGCAGCTCATACAATGCTCTCTCAGCTCGGAACTGGGCTACAGCCCTCAGGGGGAAGGCCTTGATGGCTACCAGTTCACCTTGTAGCTGTCCAGCCCACACCACTGCGTGACCTCCTTCCCGGATTACCTGGTGGGATACGGTGTTGGGTGTGGGTTTCAGCTAGTACCAGGGCTAGGATTCCTCCTCAGCACACTCTCTGGGAGTGCCTAGAGGACCCTTCCCGCCCTCCCTGAGCACCTGGGAGAAGCACAGCTCAGGCAGCTCAGGCAGCTCAGGCAGCTCTGCACTCCAGTCTCCGCCTGAGTCAGGCTCTGGCTCTGGCTCTGGCCTACCTCTCACTCTGTAGGCCTTTCCCTGTAGCAGGGCTGGGTAGAGAAAAGCCTTAGGGTCAGGGTGCATAGGCATGGAGACCAAGAAGGGGGCTTTGTGAGAGGTAATGGGAGTCAGGTTGTAGAGGTCTCAGAACCATGGGAAGTCTGGAGAGGGGTCAGAGCTTTGGGGCAGTGTCTTGGGGTCACAGGGGATGGATGAAGCAGAATATACCCAAGATGATGTTGCCCAGCAGCAGCAGGAGGAGAAACAGCCCCAGCAGCACCAGCACCATCCAGATGGACTCGCCTGGGCATTAAGGCAAGAATGCAGGCTGGATGAGCCCTGCCCCAAATCCTCTCTCTGTTCCTCTCCCCCTCCTCATAGATCTTGCTTCTCAACCCACCCCCACCCTGGTCACAAGCCCTGTTATCTCCCAGTCACCAGGGCAACCAACTTCTCAAGGCCAGGAGGAGTGAAGCTTGAGATGGGGGTAGGGTGAGAACTGGCCCTGGTTCTACCTCTCATCCTAACCTGGGCCCCAGCCCCCACCCAGGTTCAGCACCCAAGTGGGCTACCTGAGATGGCCTGGAGACCCTGGGAGCCAGGAGTCCCAGGAATCCGCAGAGGAGGTAGATGGCTATAATTGGCGTTGCAGAAGTCAGTGCCACAGGAGCAGGTGAAGAGAGTAGAGCTGGGGCTAGGCTGAGCTCGGGGGCTTGGGTCACACCGGGGAGACTCACAGCCTGGCTCATCACTGTCTCGGCATCCTGATAGGGTGAGATTGGGAGAAGAGGAGAGAAAGAGAGAAGAGGATTAAGTGAGAGACAGAGCAAGAGAGATAGAGAGATAGAGATAGAGAGAGAGAGAGAGAGAGAGAGAGATGATAGAGATAGAGATAGAGATAGAGATAGAGATAGAGATAGATAGAGAGAGAGAGAGAGAGAGAGAAAAGAGAATGCCCGCTCATGAGAGAGCATAATGGGGTCTAAGGACAGAGAGGATAAATCCCTTCTCAGAGGCATCCCTTCCATCTCATATGGGCTTTTCTTTCCCTCCACATCTCCATTTCTCCTCCTCTCCCTCAGCTGCCACCCTCAACCCAGGATGTACCTGTCTCCCACCCTAGCTATCACCTGCCATATACTTTGCCATTCACCTTGCATCTCCACCTGTGCCAGGTCCTGGGTCAGGTTCCAGATCCCAAAGCAGCAGCGGCTGTAGAGGCAGCGGATAACCCTGGGGGGCCCTGGTCCTGCATCTAGCAGCTTCCCCAGTGTCTTTGTGCTTCCCTGCACTCCAGGGGCCTCAAAGAACACACATGTCCGCCTGCTTGGGGGTGCTTTGGCCCAAGGTGGGGAGGGGGAGGGTTCAAGATGAGAGTGATGCTCAGACAAAAACAGCAGCCACAAAAAGAGACAAAACATATTTCATATCCCAAGGCCAGCATGGTAAAGCCATATGAGGAAAGAGTGTCAGCAGAGGCCTGGAACCTGACCCCTGCCATGGGGACACATGGCTCTACCCTTCACCCTCACTCACCCACCCCACTCACCACCCTTCCCAAGCGGTGGCTGCTGCTTCAAGTGCCCCTTTTCTTCGTTGGGTGAATGGAAAGACACTGCACCTCCCTGTAGACACTTACCTTGCACAGCTGCGGGAAACAGAACCCAAAGCCCCAGAGTACCCAGCATCATTTTGAAGGAGGCAGCAGCAGGAGGTGGGGAGCATGAGCCAGCACAGCTGCCCCTGGCCATAGCTTCCTTTAGATACAGGGCACTGTGGGGCTTCTGATCCCTCAGTCCCCAACTCCGCCCTCCTCCCTCTTTCCAGTCTCTGTGGGGGAGACGGCTGCTGTGGGGGAGAGGATGGCTGTGGGGAAAAGCAAGGAGAGGGAGGAGCAGAGAACCAATCTCATACCCTCCTCTATTCAGCCACCTCCTCTTTTCTTTGCAAAGTGGGAGAAGGGGGGCTTGGAGGCCCAGCTGAGAACCCAGTGATGCCTAACTTCAAACTTCTGCCCTTGGCTAACCCTGGAAGAAAGTACTGGATTCTGTCAGCCAGGAAACCAAAGTGATGTCAAGTGCACAAAGCCATTCAGCTGTGCCCAAGATACCTTCTAACCTTTATCAAGTCTCAGATCTACAGCTCCCTCGGCAGAGACAGGCTTCACAGTCCATACTAGAGTTGACCTCATTTTCCAAAGTAAAGGATCAGAAATCAGCTATGTAAAATTTCTCAGAGTTAAAAAAAAAATCACATTGAAAATGGTATAATGGTAAATTTTATGTTACCAGAATTTTAAAAATCACTTTGAGTCACACACTGAACAAGTCACTATTGTTGAGAAGGCAACAAACTTTTATTGAGCACCTATGTGGTAGGACACAGCTAGGGCTATACATTTTACAATCACCTCATCTAATTCTTCCATTGAACTACTTATTATTACTTTCACTTTTAATGGCTGAAAAGCCCGAAAATAAATACAAAACTCAGCAATAGGTATTTCCATGTAATACAGTATTTGAATATTTGAATTTGGATTGTTGAGGAAAAAATACATCATTACCTTCCAGCAGGTCACTAACTAGAAAGGGAGGGTACAGTTCAAGCTATCACCGCCAGAGGTCAGCAGACGTAGGAGAAACTCAGGAGGGGGCAGCAAGAGCCGCTTTTGAGGACAAACATACATAGTACACCTCCTGTATCTATTCAGTTGCAGGGACTGTAAAAATGTGAAGGGAAGGCACAGGGTGTGTAGAGGGAATGTCAGCATGATATGGAAGGAGAAAACTATGGCTTGTGCTGCAACACAGACAGGAGTCCAACTCCACCAGACTCAGAAACTACAGTAATCGTTTCCACAGGTATGAGCAGCTGGCTCCTGAGAATTAGAGTCACTGGAACCAGTTCCTTGTTTCCCTGGCATGCTGTCCCCTGGTGGCTGCCTGGAAGCCCTTTCTTGGAATGATCTGGCTTAGACAAGGGATGAAGGTCTGAGTACTGATTCTTTGATTCTGGAGCCTTTTCCTGGCAAGACTGGATGAAAGTGAAAGTTCCAGTAGTTGTGAAGCCAAAGCTGGAGTGATGATGAGGGCTAGAGGCAGATGGACAGCTGCCCATCCCTTTTTGGGCCCTTCTGGGAGTCTGTAGGACCCAGCCAGTTAGATGACTGGAATGTACTTGGTTACAGCTATCTTCCTTCACCAGCTCTCAGATCAGATAAGTCTGGCCCAAACAGGAGAATGGGGGAGGAACTGAAGGTCAAATAACTTCTTGTGTCTGGACTGTCTCAGGAGATTATCTCCTCCAGCAGGGAGCAAGGTAAGGATCAGGCAGGAAAGCAGAGTTTCCTCACCCAAAGCCTTGGATGACTACTCGTCTCAAAGATAAAACATTCCAGGAAGGTTTATGAGAAGTATACCTGCTCTGGGCAGAGCTTAGAGTTGAAATTGTGGTAGAAGGAGTAAAAACCTGAAAGCTAAGGAATTAGGAAATTCCTTTAGATACAGGGCACTATGGGGCCTCTGATCCTGAGTCCTGAGGAAAGTCCTGAGAAAGGACCTCAAGATAGGAATAAAGGCTTCCTGGATAAAGATACACAAAGATCTTCATCAGAATCTCCTGATTAAAGTCTTCAGTGGCCCAATAATTGATCTTTGACCCCACCGATTACAAAGCTAAAGTGAGTTGTTTATTCATTCAACTTTGAAAATATCTATTAGGTCCCAGTCTTACAGTATTTCCTTAGGTGCTGGGCCTACAATATGTAATTCCTGCCTTTCAAGAACTCATAGTCTAAAAAGGCAAGAAGATAAATAAATAAGCAACCAGAAAATTAGGTATCAGACCAGGAGTATGAATAAGCAGCTATATAAGCAGAAAGATAAAATAAGCTAATTCTGTCCAGGGCATAAAAGACAAGGGAAGATACTCAAAGTTTCATAGAGAAAGGAATCTTTAAATCATCTCAAAAGTAAACACACTGAAAACAAGTAAAAGGAGGGTGATTGTTCTAGGCAAAGGGAACAATAAGAATAAACACACAGAGGTATGAACACAAAGTGTAGCATTGGGGGCAGAGGGTGTGTGAGCTGGAGAAAGGTGTATGAGATTTAAGCAGAAAAGCACCCTAGAGATTGCCTGAGACCAGATTGGGAAGGTTTCAATTCCATTATCAAGGAGCTTGGACTTTTCCTAAGAGCAAAGGATTTTAAGAAGGGCTCTGGTAGCAACGTGGAACATAGATAACAGGGGTTCAGAGGGACTGGGAGCAAGATCAGTTACAAGAACTAAGCCAAGGTACCAGGACAGTGGAAATTTTTTTTAAAAAAGGAAAACATTAGGTATATTGTATTGGTAATATTAACAGGATTGATAATGAATGTTGAGAGATGAAAGGGAGAAATGATGATTCTGAGGTTTCAAGCACAAAGGCTCAGGGGGTAGTAATATTGTTAAGTGAGATGAGGAACACAAGGGCTATTTCCTCTTCTTACATGTTGAGTTTGAGTTATCCATGGGATATCCAGATGAAAATATCCAGCCCTGGCTGGTGGGGCTCAGTGGATTGAGCACTGGCCTTCGAACCAAAGGGCCACTGGTTCAACTCCAGGTCAGGGCATATGCTTGGGTTGCAGGGTCTTCCCTGGTTGCAGCATGCCTGAGAGGCAACCAATTGATGTTTCTCTCCCTCTCTTTTTCCCTTCCCCTCTCCCTAAAAATAAACTTAAGCTCTGGTTGGTGTGGCTCAGCAGACTGAGCACTGGCCTGTGAACTAAAAGGTCACAGGTTTGATTCAAGGTCAGGGCACATGCCTGGGTTGCAGGCCAAGTCACCCCCTCTCCCTTTGGGGGTCTGTGAGAGGCAACAGATCATTGCCTATCTCTCACACACGGAGGTTTCTCTCCCTTTTTCTCCTTCCCCATCTCTCTAAAAATAAATAAAATATTTTTTTAAATCTTAAAAAAAGAAACAATTTGGTAAATGATGAGAGCTGAACAAATGGCCTGAGGAGTGAATAAAAGAAGAGTAAAACTGAGTGTAAACTATTTTGGGAAAGAAAAGAACTAGATCAGTAGCTTGAAGAGGAAGCAGAGGTTCTTCAAAATGGAGGGAAAGTATTTTAATGTGCTGATAGGCTGACAAGAGAACCCAGGCAAGACTGAAGATAAAAGGAGAAAGTATGAAAACAAAGAAATAGAAGTCTAAGAAAATGGGCGCAAGTGACAGGGTTGAGCTTGCAAAGAAAAAATGTTTCCCCCTACAAAGCTGGTGAATACATTGATGTTTGTAGGGACAGAACAGGGAAGTTTGAGGAAATTCATGCTTCTATTTTCTGCATAAAATAGGAATCAAATCATCTGCTGAAAAAATGGGGTATTGGGAGACTTGCAATTAATGGCATCAGTCTCACTTGCCAGATGAAGTACTTGATGGCAGGGTCTGTTTTATCTTCAACCTAGCTTAGTACCCAGCACACAGTATAGGCTCAATAAATGTTTATTGAATGAATAGATGGCACTACTATTAAAGAAGGCCCATTTTAGGGTATAAAACAAAACAAACAAAACCCAAAACAATGCTCCTCCTGCAATAGTTAAAACGTTACATTACATTACTGATGGTTACATAAGGAAATCAAATAGCTGAGTTTACCCATAGCTCAGAGATTGAAAGGCAGGCACAGGGTGTCAAACAAGCATGATAATCAGGAGTGTTGGTAGTGACAGTATAAAGAGTTGATCAAGGATTCTTAGTAAAGGAAAAGAAGCTGTAGGCTGATGGAAAATCAGAAAGGCTGTCAAAATAATTTGTTTCAGTTTCAGAAGGGGCCGCAATCCAGTATTAATCATGTTGACACAGGGAGGTATTAACATAAAATATGTTAGGGCTAGACCTTGGCTCCCAAATATAATTCTCCAAATAAAAAGAACCAAGGCTCCTTGGAGAAATGGCTGATTCTAGGGCTGAGGCAGGGAAAATACAAGTTGAGTCTGAAGCACCTTGTTTAACAGAACCCAAGAAAGCGCTCAGAAAAATAAAAAGGATGTAGACATATCAAAGGGACACAGGAGCCAACCTGCGAGAGCTTGCAATGACTTAAGCTGGGACAATCTGAGCAACAAAAATAATGTAGTATTGGATTATAACAAACTATAAAATAAATTTACCCAATATTTAAGCTAAGTATTTTTAAAAAGTACATGTAATATAAATTAATGGGGAAGAAGAGATAATTTCCTCACAGAATTTCAAATACACTAAGTAGCCACTACATTGAGGAAGCTTAATTCCCATTAAAGGTAGGGTAGATTTATGGACTAGCATCCAAAAAATAGGGAGAGAGAAAATGGATAAACCTAGCAAACACTACTTTAACCAAGAGATGAGGGTCACCACCAATAATGCTATGTGGCCATCACATACCCCTTGTAGGATGTGATGAGGACATTTCACCTGGATGGTATTTTTTTCCAGAAACCTGTAAGATCAGGCTGATAATGAAGAAAAAAAAACAGACAAATTCAGACTTGGGGACATTCTACAGGACACCTAGGTGATACTCACAAAGATTGTCCTGGTTATGAAAAGTAAAAACTGTCACAGACCAGAGGAGACTGGGGAGACATTTCAACTAAATGCAATGTGGTGTCCTGGAATGGATTCTAGAACAGAAAGAACATCAACAGGAAACTCGTGAAATTCATGGAGCCTGGTGTTTAGCTAATGTAATATACCAATGCCAGTTTCTTAGTTTTGACAATGTACTTATATGATAATATTAACAATGGGGAAAACTGGGAAAGGGGGTATATAAGAACTTTTTGTACTCTCTCTGCAATTTTCCTTTAAAAGTATCCCCCAAACCACTCTGACTGATGAGGCTCCGTTGGTTGGGCGTTGCCCCACAAAGTAAAAGGTTGCCAGTTCCATTCCCAGCCATTGCACATGCCTGGGCTAAAGGTTTGGTCCCCAGTCAGGGTGTGATCAGGGTGCACAAGAGAGGCAACCAACCAATGTTTCTCTCCCCCTCTCAATTCCCTCCCTTCTCTCCTCTCTAAAAATAAATAAAACCTTTAAAAAAATAAAAGTTCCAAAATAAAAATCTTATTAAACAAAAAGTTGGTGCTGCCTCCTCTTGGACCTCCACATTTCTATGAAGTCACAGCACACTGATCTGGTCATGACACCGTTTAGCTGGGAGTTGAGTGTAGGGCAACTATACTGATCAATATGTATAGGAGCACAACGATGCAGCTGGAAACCTTTACTGGGTTCAGCACATGAAGTTAAAGCCATACTCTCCCCATTCCCAACCTTCTCAACACACCAGAGACATACCTTTTTATTAAAAAAATTTTTAATTGGTTTACAAAGGAGCTACAGACTACATTGAAACTAATCTTTGTACAAAAAGGCAAAAAAAAAAAAAAAAAAAAAAAAAA
>VMDR010017615.1:0-19920 GCA_007922815.1 Macrotus californicus
GATTATACCCTAAGAGCCCTGAAGCAATATTAACAGACCTAAATGAAGATATAGACAGCAATAAAATAATAGTAGTAGGAAACTGTAATATCCCACATGGTTCAATGGATAGGTCATCCAGAAGGAAAAATCAATAAAGAAACATCAGCTATACTAGATAAACTTAACATATTTACAAAATATTCCATCAAATAGCAACAGAATATACATTCTATTTCCACATGGAACATTTTCCAAGATGGATCATGTTAGTCCATTAAAAAGTCTTAATAAATTTAAGAGTATTGAAATAATATCAACCATCTTTTCTGACCACAATGGTATGAAACTAGAAACTAATTATACAAAAACTGGAAATTTTACTAATATGTGGAGATTAAAAAACATGCTACTGAGCAATCAATGGGTTAAAGGAGAAATCAAAAACTAGCTTGAGATAAATGAAAATGGAATTTTGTTATACCAAAATTTATGGGATGAAGTAAAAGCAGTTATAAGATGGAAGTTCGTAATGACAAATGACTACCTCAAGAAACAAGAAAAGTCTCAAACAACTTAACTTTACACCTCAAGGAACTAGCAAAAGAACAAATGAAGTGCAAAATTAGTAGAAGAGAGGAAATGATGAATCTTAGAGCAGAAACACATAAAGTAGAAGCTAAAATGACAGAAAAAAATTCAGTGAAACTAAGAGCTAGTTCTATTTTTTTCTTTTTTTTTTTTTGTTCAAGTACAGTTTCTGCCTCCCCCCCACCCTTCCCCACCACCCCACCATCCCACTACTCCAGCCCTCCCCACCTCCTTCCCCTGTTTCCGCCCCCCCTTTTTATTGTCTATGTGTCCTTTATAATTGATCCCTTCACCCTTTTCCCCCATTATGTCCTCTCCTCTCCCCTCTGGTCACTGTCAGCCTGTTCTCAATTTCAGTGTCTTTGGTTATACTTTGTTTGCTTGTTCATTTTGTTGATTAGGTTCCAGTTAAAGGTGAGATCATATGGTATTTGTCTTTCACCGCCTGGCCTATTTCACTTAGCATAAGGCTTTCTAGTTTCATCCATGCTGTTCTTTAAAAAGATAAACAAAGTCGACAAACCTTTAGCTACTCACCAAATAAATAAATAAAATCAGAAATAAAACAGATATTACAACTAGTAACACAGAAATACAAAAAATGATGAGACTACTATGAAAAATTATATGCTAATAAATTAAACAACCTAGAATAAATAGATAAATTCCTAGAAACATACAACTTACCAAGACTGAATCATGATGAAACAGAAAAATCTCAACAGACCAAAGACAAGTAAAAAGATTTACTGCATTTTGCCCTGTATAATATGCATTCACGTTTTTGTGTGCATTATACGTGGGATTACTATATCCATTGTTATACCCATGGTATGTAATCATTATACCCATGTGTAATGTGCACCCTAACTTTCTCCTAAAAAATTTGGGCAAACAAGTGTGCATTATACACAGCAAAATATGGTAATCAGTAATCAAAAACCTCCCAACAAACCAAGGTCTAGACCAGACAGCATCATTGGTGGTTTCTTGCAAATATGCAAAGAAAAGTTACTATCAATCCTTCCTAAACTCTTTCAAAAAATAAAAGAGGAAGGAACACTTTCAAACTCTTTTACAAGGTAGCACTGCACCAACACCAAAACCGGGCAAGGATGCCACAAGAAAGTTATAGGCCAATACACCTGACAAACATAGATGTAACAGATCCTCAACAAAATACCCATACGCTGAATCCAACAGTATATTAAAATAATTATACATCACAATTAAGTGGTATTTAATCCAGGGAGGCAAGGGTAGTTCAATATCCACAGATCAGCATCATACACCACAATAACAAAATAATGATAAAAATCAAATAATCATTTCCATAGATGCAAAAAAGGCATTTGACAAAATTCAACATCCATTTATGATAAAACTCTCAATAAAGAGGGTGTAGAGGGAATGTACCTAAACATAATAAAGGCCATATATGACAAGCCCACAGCTAAATTCATAATCAGTGGTGAAAAGTAGAAGCTTTTCCACTAAAGTCAGGAACAAGGCAAGGATGTGCACTATCAGTACCTTTATTCAACATAGTACGTATGGAATCAAAGCAATTAGGCAAGAAAAAGAAAGAGAAGGCATCCAGATTGGAAAGGAAGAGGTAAAACTATCACTATTTGCAATGACATGATATTATAAATAAGAAAACCCTAAAGGCTCCATCAAAAACCTGTTAGAACTAATAAACAAATTTTTCAGGAAACAAAATCAATACATGAAATATGCTAATTTCTCAATACACAAATAATGAACAATCAGAAAGAGAAATTAAGAAAACAATCCCATTTACATTTGCATCAAAAAAGTGCCTAGCAATAAATTTAACCAAAAAGGTTAAAGGCTTGTATGTTGAAAACTTCAAGACACTAATGAAAGAAATCAAAGAAGACAAAAATAAATGGAAAGCTATTTTTTGTTCATGGAGTGAAAGAATTAAGATGGTTAAAATGTCCACGCTACTCAAAGTATGTATAGAATATACTACCTAAGCAGATTCATTGAAATCTTCATCAAGAATCCAATGACATTTCTTACAGAAATAAGACAATTCTAAATTTATTTGGAACCATAAAAGAACCCAAATAGCCAAAGCAATGTTGAATAAGAATAACAAAGCTACAGATATCATGATCCCTGATTTCAAATTATATTAGAAAACTATATTAATTAAAATAGTATGATATTGAGCCTGGTCGGGTAGCTCAGTTGATTAGAACAACATCCCAGTATGCCAAGGTTGCAGGTTCCACCCCTGGTCAGGGCACATACAAGTATCAAGCAATGAATGCATAAATAAGTGGAACAACAAATCAACAATTCTCTGTCTCTCGAATCAATAAATAAAAAATTTTTAAATAGTATGGTATTGGCACAGAAACAGAGACATAAATCAATGAAACAGAATAGACAATCTGGAAATAATCCACACCTATCTGGCAAATTTACAACAAAGGAGCCAAGAATATACAATGGGGAAAAGATAATCTCTTCAATAAATGGTATTAAGAAAATTGGACAGTCACATGCAACAGAGTGAAACTGGACCACTCTCTTATACCATACCCAAAAATTAACTGAAAATGGATTAAATACTTTAGTGTAAGACCTGAAACCATTAAACTCCTAGGACAGAAGTGTCAAACTCATTTTCAATGGGGGCCACACCAGCCTCATGGTTGCCTTCAAAGGGCCAAATGTAATTTTAGGACTGTATAAATGTAACTATTCTTTAACAGTTAAGCAAGAGCCCCGTGCTGGGCCGGATAAAACAAGGCGGAGGGCCAGATTCGGCTCACGGGCCCTGTGTTTGCCACCTGTGTCGTAGGAGAAAACATAGGCAGTGAGCTCCTTGATACAGACCTTGGCAATGATATTTTGAACCTGACACCAAAAGCAAAACAACATAAGCAAAAATAAACAGGTGAGAGCACATCAAGCTAAAAAGCCTCTACACAGACAGCAAAGGAAATCACCAACAAAATGAAAATTCACCCTATTTAATGGGAGAAAACCATGTATCTAACAAGGAGCTAATATCCAAAATGTATAAAGAACTCACACAACTCAATAGCAAAAAAACTGATCACAAATGGGTAGAAGATACGAATAGACATTTTTCCAAAGAAGACAAAACAGATGGCCAAGAAGTACATGAAAAGATGTTCTATATCATTTAATCATCAGAGAAATGCAAATTAAAGCCACTTCATACCTGTTAGAATGGTTATTATCAAAAAGACAAGAGATAAATGTCTGTCAGGATGTGGAGGAAAAGGGACCCTTTGTACACAGTTGGAGGGAATATAAAATTAGTGCCACAAGTATGGAAAACAATATGCAGCTTAAAAAAAATAAGAACAGAACTACCATATGATGCAGCAATTCCACTATGGGTATTTATCTTAAAATTAAAAAACATTAAGTTCCAGTGAAGATGGCAGAGTAGTTAAATGTGGTACTCAGAACCTCTCACACCAACATCAGAATTACAACTAAACTACAGAACAGCCATCATGCAGAATGCCTAAAATGTAGCTGAACAGAAGTCCTATAACCAAGGATATAAAGAAGAAACCACACTGAGACTGGTAGAAGCAGCAGAGACGTGAAATGGGCTGGTCTTACACCCACATCAGGCAATTAAAAAGGGAGGGAGAGCTCCTTCAGCTTCGGAGGTCCTGTCTAAGGATCTCATCTCCACATCAGAACCCCCAGCCCAGGGTTCCAGTTCTGGAAAAAGAAGTCCCCATAACTTGTGGGTATAAAAACCAGTGGAGATTGTGGCTGAGTGAGACAGATGGCTTCTGGAGTCCCAGGCAATTCCCCTTAAAGGGTCCATGCACAGACTTACTCAGACTCACTTGCTCTGAGCTCTGGCACTGGGGCAGCAGCTCAACAAGTACCAAAGACCTGTGGGGAGGAACTGAATTGTCCAGCACTGGGGCAGGAGCTGGAGGGGCAGCATTCTCCCAGACAGAAGTGCTGGCAGAGGCCATTGTTCCTTTACTTTTTTAAAAAAATTTTATTATTATTTTTATTGTTGTTCAAGTACAGTTGTCTCCATTTTTCCCCTACCACTCCCCGCAGCCCAGCCATCCCCACCTCCCACCTTCAATCCCACCACCCCTCCTTGGCTCTTAGAACCCCCTCCCCACACTCTGCAACATACACACACACACACACAGAGCCAGCAGGCAGTCACCATATCTGAGTGTCCATCAACCTGGCTAACACTGTTCTCCCTGCTCTGGTGATTCCCTGAGACCTCGACCAGCCCAAATTATGGGCCCACCCAATGCTTTTCCAGTGGCTTCTCCACACAAATGGCCCCTCTTGGCTCGTGCTTGGGACTTCCCTAAAATCTCTCAAACAAGCTTCATCTGGTCTCAGCATGCCCCATACCTCTTGCTAAGTGACCCAGGCCTTGCACTACTGGCAGCAGGCTACAGTCTGCTGCTTGGTCTCTCCTGGGTACCTCTAAGCCCAGCAAAAGTAGCAGCCATCTGAAGATTGTGCTGTAGCTCATGCTGGATGGTCCCAGGCAGGGCACAGGTGGTAGGTGATCTTGCACCTCCCAGGGCAACCCAGAGCCAGCAGACCTAACAGACAGTTTCAGACCACACTAGATTAAAACCCAACCACCTATACAAGTGATATATTCAATGGGTAGTCTCACTGGGCAGCAAAGCCCCACTGAAGCAAGTCCTGCTCCATGGGGTCAGCCCCTGTACATCAGCTCCTCTACTGCGGTTGCAACCAGTTCTTGTAGCCAATCAGCCTGGGGGTCAATCCTTCCCAGTGATGTGCCCACAGAAATCAAGGTTCAACTACAACAGGACAATGCACACAGCCCACACAGGGGGTGCTCTTGGAGCACCCAGCTCCAGTGCCCAGGGAGGCTGTGCCCTATGGGACACCTACTACATAAGGCCACTCTATCAAATCCAGGAGACATAGCATCTCTACCTAATACATAGAAACCAAAACAGGGAAGCATCGAAAATAGAGAGACAAAGAAATAGGTCCCACATGAAAGAACAGGAGAAACCTCCAGAAAAAAATTAAATGAAACAGAGGCAAGCAAACTATCAGATACAGAATTCAAAACAACGGTTATAAGAATGTCAAGGAACCTAGTGAGAACTTTAACAGCATAAAAAATGACATGGAAACCATAAAAAGAGCCAGTAAGAAGAGAAGGCTACACTAACTGAAATGAAAAGTAAATTACAGGGAATCAACAGTAGAGTAGATGAAGCAGAGGATCAAATCAGCAATTTAGAATATAATAAAGCAGAAAACACCCAATCAGAATAGCAAAAAGAAAAAAAAATTTAAAATGAGGATGGTGTAAGGAGCCTCAGGGACAACTTCAAGTGCACCAATATTCATATCATAGGGATACCAGAAGGAGAAGAGAGAGAGCAAGAAATTGAAAACCTTTAAAAAAATATGACAAAAAACTTTTCTAACCTGGTGAAGGAAATAGACATACAAGTTCAGGAAGCACAGAGAGTCCCAAACAAGATAAACCCAAAAAGGCCCACACCAAGACATATTATAATTACAATGCCAAAGATTAAAGACAAAGAAGGGATTTTAAAAGAAGCAAGAGAAATGCAGTCAGTTACCATCAAGAGAGCTTCCATAAAGCTCTCAGCTGATTTCTCAACAGAAACTTTGCAGGTCAGAAGCTATTGGCAAGAAATACTCAAAATGATGAAAAACAAGAAACTACAAACAAGATTTCTCTACCCAGTGAGGCTATCATTTAGAATCAAAGGACATATAAAGAGCTTCCCAGACAAGGAAATGCTAAAGGAGTTCATCACCATCAAACCAGTATTATAAAAAATGTTAAAGTGTCTTCTTTAAGAAGAAGGGAAAAAAAGATAAAAATGTGAATAAAAAAATGGTGACAAATACATGTCTATCAACCATTACTTTAAATTCAAATGAATTAAATACTCCAATCAAAAGACATTTGGTGGCTGAATGGATAACAAAACAAGGCCCTTCCACATGCTGTCTACAAGAGAGTCATTTCAGATTGAAAGACACGGGCTGAATATAAAGAGATGGAAAATATATTTCATGAAAATGAAAACAAAATAAAAAGTTGGCATAGCAATACTTATACTAGACAAAATAGACTTTTAAACAAAACTATAACAAGAGACAAAGAATAACCCAGCAACTCTATTCCTGGCTATGTATCCAAAGAACCTCAAAACACTAAATCAGAAAGACATACATGCCTGTATGTTTACTGAGGCATTATTTACAATAGCCAAGATATGGAAACAATCTAAGTGTCTATCAGTAGATGAAGGGGTAAAGAAAACTGATGCATATACAGAATGGAATATTACTCAGGTATAAAAAGAATGGAATCTTACCATTTGCAATAGCCTAGATGAACTTAGAGGTTATTATGCTAAGTGAAATTAGTCAGATAAAGACGAATACCATATGATTTACTTACATATGAAATCTAAAGAGCAAAATAAACAAGCAGAACAGAAACAGACTCCTAGATACAGAGAACATTTTGATGGTTGTCAGATGAGAGAAGTGTTGAGCAAATGAGTGAAGACAGTGAAGGGATTTAGAAGTACAAAATGGTATTACAGAATAGTCATGGGGATGTAAAGCACAGCATAAGGAATATAGTCATAATATTTTAATAGCTATATGTAGTGTCAGATGGGTATTAGATTCATCAGGGTGATCACTTAAATTATATAAACGTCCAATGATGCAGTTGTATATCTGAAACTAATATAATATTGTATGTCAACTGTAATTTAAAAAGAAAAAAAACAATAAAAATACAAATTCAAAGAGATATATGCCCCCTATATTCACTGCAGCATTATTTATAATAGCCAAGATATGGAACAACCTAAGTAAGTTTCCATTGATAGATGAATGGATAAAGAAATTATGGTATGTATATAAAATGAAATATCATTCAGCCATAAAAAAGAATAAAATTTTGCAATCTGTGACAACACAGATGGACAGAAAATCCCAAAGAATCCACTAAAAAATTGTTAGAGTTAATCAACAAAGTCACTAAAATTGCAGGATACAAAATTAACATACAAAAATCAGTAGTTTTTCTACACACTGAAAACAAATTACCTGAAAAAGAAATAAAGAAAACACAATAGTTTACAATAGCATAATAAAAAATACTTAGGAATGAATCAAGGAGGTGAAAGACCTCTACTCTGAAAACCATAAGACATTGCTGAAAGAAATCAGAGAAGACACAAATAACTGGAAATGCATCACGTGTTCATGGATTGGAAGAATTCATACTACCAAAAGCCATTTACAGGTTAAGCGAAATAAATCTCTACCAAGTTTCCAATGGCAACCCTAAAATTCACATGGAACCACAACATACCCCCAAACAGCCACAGCAATCCTGAGAAAGAACAGAGTGGAAAGCATCACACTTCCTAATTTCAAGCTACACTGTACAGCTATAGTAATCAAAACAATATGGCACTTGTATAAAAACAAATAGACCGATGATACAGAATTGAGAGTTCAGGAAAAAAAAACAAGCTTAGACAGTCAACTAACATTTGACGAGAGCCGTGGATATTCAATGGAGAAAAGAAAGTTTTTTCTTTTTTTAGTTTTATTTTTCAATTACAGTTTACCTTCAATATTAGTTTCAGATGTACAGCACAGTAGTTAGACAATCATAGACCTCGCAGAGTGGTCCCACAATATTTTATGTACCTACCTGTCACTGTACATAGTATTTCAATACTATTGACCATGCTCCTTGTGCTGTACTTTACTTTCCTAGGACTATTTTGTGATCACCAATCTGTATTTCTTAATCCATTCACCTTTTTCACCCAGCCCTCCAATATCCCTCCCCTCTGGCAACCACCAGTCTATTCTCTGTGTCTATGAGTCTGTTTCTATTTTGTTTGTTTGTTTATTTTGCTCTTTACATTTCACATATAATTGAAATCATATAGTATTTGTCAAGAAAGCAGTCTTTTCAATAAGTGGTGCTGGAAAATTTATTCACATATGAAAGAATGAAGCTGCATCCCTACGTTGTACCACTTATAAACATTAACTTGAAGTACATTAAACACATAAATGTAAGACCTGAAACACATAGAAGAAGCTTGTAGAAGAAAATACAGAAAGAAAGCTCTTTGATATGGGTCTTTATAATTATTTTTTGGATATGACACCTAAAGAATAAGCAAAACAATAAAAAGTAAACAAGTAGGACTACATAAAGCTAAAAGGTTTCTGCACAGCAAAAAAAAAAAAAAAACCAACAAACTGAAAAGACAAACTACAAAAACTGGGAAAAGTATTTGCTAACCACATATCTAATAAGAGGTTAATATTCAAAATGTATAAAGAACTCATACAGCTCAAAGCAAAAACCAAAATAATCAATTTTAAAAATGGAGAAAAGACCTGAATAGCTATTTTTTTTCAAAGAAGGTATACAAATGGCCAACAGGTACACAAAAAGATGTTCAACATCACTAATTACCAGGAAAATGCAAACGAAAACCACAATGATACCACCTCCCGCCTGCCAGAAGGGCCATGGAAACAAACAGAAAAAGGCTAGTGATAACAAACACTAAAGAGGAGTTGACAAAAGCAAACCCGTGGGTACCGCTGGCTGGTTGCAAACAGGTATAGCTACTGTGGAAAATAGTATGGATGTGCCTCAAAAAAATTAAAAGGTACAACTACCACATGATCTAGCAATTCTACTGCTGGACATTGGCAGATAAGTGGATAAAGATGTGGAGTAGATATACAATGAAATACTGGGTTGGTGAAAAAGTTTGGTTTTTTCCATAAGATGGCTCTAGTAGCGCTTAGTTGTCTTTAAGTTCATTTGAAACAATTTTGTTAGATTGTATTGTGACAGCTGTCATATTAAAGGGCATTTAAAAAAACTTATCAAAATTAGTGAATTTTTATGTAGCTATTTTAATATTGAGGATGGAAGAAAGTAAGCAACATTTCAGCATATTATGCTTTATTATTTCAAGAAAGGTAAAAATATAACCGAAATCCACTATAAGATTTGTGCAGTGTCTGCAGAAGGTGCCGTGACTGTTCTAACGTGTCAAAAGTGGTTTACGAAGTTCCAGGATGGAGATGTCCCGCTGTACGGTGCTCCATGGTCGGGCAGACCAGTTGAAGTTGATACATGGGTGATAACCAAAATATTCAAAACATCCAAATCGATAAAGTAATTGGTGAAAATGAAAAATGTGTCTTTTTTTTCTAATGGAAAAAAAAACACACAAACCTTTTGGCCAACCCAATATAATTCAGCCATAAAGAAGGAAATCCTGCCCTGGCTGGTGTGGCTCAGTGGATTGAGCACAGCCTGCTAAACCAAAGGGTTGCCAGTTCAATTCCCAGTCATGGCATATGCCTGGGTTGTGGGCCAGGTCCCCAGTAGAGGGTGCACGAGAGGCAACCACACATTGATGTTTCTTTCCCTCCCTCCCTCCCTCCTCTCCACTCTCTCTAAAAATAAATAAATGAAATCTTTTTAAAAAAATTAATGAAAAAGAGAAGGAAATCCTACCATTTGCAACAACATGGATAAAGCTTGAGGGCATCATGCTAAGTGTAGTGAGCCAGACAGAGAAAGACAAGTCCTGTATGATCTCATATGAAGAATCTAAAAACAAACAAACAAAACTCCAAGGAAAAGGTATCAGATTTGTGGTTACCAGAGGAAGGAGGAATGTTGTGGGCTAAAGGTTTTTTCCCCTCTTCCCCACCATGGCAGTCCATCAGCTGAAGCCCTACCCTGCCCCCCAACCCCCAACAGTGTGATGATATTTGGCAATGGAGCCTTTGAGAGGTAACTAGAGTTAGATAAAGTAACAGAGGTGGGAGTCTTTGTGGGATTAGTGCCTTTATAAGAGAGACACCTGAGAGCTGCCCCTCCACGCATGCACTGTGCATGCCGGAGAGGGTGCACAGCATCGAGTGCCGCCTACAAGCCATGGGAAAGAAGCCTGGGGAGAAGCCTGCCCTGCCAGCACTGTGATCTCAGACTTCCCAGACTCCAGCATGGTGAGAAATACATCTCTGTTTTTCTGGTGTTTATAAGCTACCAGGTCTATGATATTTTGTGATGGCAGTTTGAGCTGACTAAAGAGGAGCAAGCAGGCATAGGGTGGGTTTTTCTAATGCAACATTTTAAGATAGCTCCTTTCTGGGAAGTTAATTGCCTATCTTCTTCTCCCTCTGGCCTTTTGAGGCTTACTGTTCACTCCTCTCTACTCTGCGTCTTATGATGGATGACAATTATTTAAGAGCTTTCCTCCGCCAGCATGCTGAGATCTTTGAAGGCAGCCACCTGCCTTCTTTACCATTGGGCCATGTGGCACAGGGCTTCTCTTAAGACGACAGGAAATATGAAATCAAGTGACCAGCACATTTGCTCCATTATGATGAAGTTATCCATATTTTTTGGTTCGTGAAGGCTTGGACTATAAATCACTGAGCTCTGAAATGAGAGCTCCATAAATAAATTCACTCCAGTAGGTTAGTCATAGAACGTATGGTGTATTTTCCAGTCAAAGCCATAATTCTAATGAGCAGTCGTGGTGACGAATGGCGCTCTTCTGGAACTTTGCTGCTAATGTGATGAGTGGCGATAGTGGAGGTGGACTGTCCTGTTTTTGAACAACAGGCCAGAACTTTACATGTGTGAGGAGAGGTATAGCTTTAGAATACTTTATTTAACAACAAGCGAAGCCTGAGGTCATGCTTCAGACAGTTGTGATTGAATGCTCCAGAGAACAGGGAATTTCTAAACTTCCTTCTGGAAAGCAAAAGCAGATAAGCATGTTGGTGGTTACTCATTTTTCTTTCTTTTTTTTTTTTCAAAAGCATCTGAGCAGTTTTCTGTTGGGCTGATTTATGACATAATACCAAGCTGGAGATAACCTAGTGCTGTCTTTTGAAAACATTATCTGAAGTTCATATAGCAAACAATTATAATATCTATTTATACAAGATATCACTAGAGGTTTTTAAAATTTTTTATGTCATATTGAGGTATAATTGCCATACAGTTCTGTGTAAGTTTAAGTCTCTAGCATAATGAATTGACTTGCATATATTGTGAAATGATTAGACTTTTAGGATTGACTCTCTTAACTTTTGAACATACTAGGCAGTGTTAACTATGGCCATCCTGTTGCACATTACATTCCTAATACTTATTTATCTTATAATTGGATTAGAAATTCTCAGCCCCGGCTATACATTAGAATCACCGGGGTAGCAATTTAGCAGCAAACCCGATCTGTTGAATTGGAGTCTTGAGGGTGAGAATACAAAAATGTATAGAATGCTCCTGGAACATGGTTGGCAAGTAAGAAATAGAAGCCAGTAATTATGGTTGTTGGGAAGGCTTTCCTATCCAATAAAATTAGTTTCTCAAGAAACTACAACTTTTGATTTATTGTACTTCTTAGCATAGGGCTGGACATATGGTAGACCCACTGGAAATGCACCTACTTCTAAAATATTTATTTATACTTTTCCCTATATCCAGAAAATATCTTATTATTTTTACTTTATTGGCACTCAGGTACACAACATTGGATTACTCAAATTGACACATTAGAATTACTGGTTCCTGACTGTTTGGCTGTTCTATCTGTGCAGTTATTCTGAAAAAAAAATATTGTATAACATTTTGTTAAACACAAAAATAACAAGATTTTTTTAAAAGGTCAATATAAATGGAAAACAAGTAGTGGAAGAGAGGAAGGGAGGGGAAAAGTTATTGAAAATAAAAATCAAATCATGTCTAAGGAGAGTTCCAATAATGGAAGGAAAGCAGAGCTTCCTATCAGACAGGCACACAAATAGGGGGAAATTGTGTTTTTTTTTTTAAATGTCAGAGAACAGTGACAACAGTAAAAACAGTTAATATTCAAACAGTTGTTATTAACACATACATGTATATGAAAAAGAATGAAGGCAACAAAGTAATTACTGAATGAGAATATATGTAATGTAAAATAAATTGTGATGAAAAAGAGAATATAAATGTACAGTTGAAGATGTTCCAGTGCTGGGGGAAGTAACAGATAATTGGACATGTGTGAAAGAATGCATATTGTTACATCCTCTTTAATAATAAATATTGGAATTCACTTAAATAAACAATTTGTTGAATAAATAACAGTATAATTGTTCTGTGTTCCACCTATTAATTCCCCCCTCCCTGCTGACCCCTGGCCACCACTGATCTTTTTACTGTCTCTACCATTTTGCCTTTCCCAGAATATCATATAGTTGGAATCACATAGTATGCCAAAGCCTTTTCAGATTGGCCTCTTTCACTAAGCAATATGCGTTTGAGGTCCCTCCATATCTTTTCATGGCTTGCTAGCTTATTTCCTTTTGCCACTGAATAAATTGCATTGTCAGGATGTATCACAGTGCATTTAGCCAATCATCACTCAAGAACATCTTGGCTGCTTCCAGTTTTGGCAATTAAGAATAACGTTGCTACAAACATCTGTGCGAAGGGTTTTGTATGGACATAAGTTCCAACAACTTTGTGTAAATACCAAGGACAGCAATTGCTGAATGGTGTGGTAAGATTATGTTTAATTTAGTCAGAAACTGCCAAACTGTCTTCCAAACAAAAAGGACCATTTCACATTCCCACCAGCAACGAATGAGTTCCTGCTGCTCCACTCCTCCGACCAGCATCTGGTGTTGTCGGCATTCTAGATTTTGGCTGTCCTAACAGGTGTGTAGAGAAATCTCATTGTTCTTTTATTTTGCATTTCCCTAGTGATGTATAACGTGGAATGTCTTTTCATATGCTCATCTGCTGATCTGTATGTCCTCTTGGTGAGATGTCTGTTAAGATTTTTGGCCTAATTTTTAATTAGGGTTTTTTCCCCCCATTTTTAAGTTACAAAAGTTCTTTGCATATTTTGGATAACAGTCACCTGTCAAATGTGTCTTCTGAAAATATTTCCTCCCAGTCTGTGGCTCGTCTCTTATTCCTCTTGATGTTGTCTTTTGCAGAGCAGGAGTCCACCTTGAATCCCTTCCTTCGTGGATCATGCCTTCGGTGCTGTTTCCCCCCCTTTTCTCTCTCTCCCTGCCTTCTCCCCTTCCTTCCCTCCCTTCCTCCCCTCACTAAGAGCATGGGATGCCTATACAATTTTTAAAAATTAAAAGTAAATATCTAAGGAAACACAGGACTGGTAAATTTTGATCAGGAGTGTCAGAAAGCCTTTTAAGAGATAACGGATAAGGAGGGGAAAGTTTGGAAAGGCATGCAAATTGAAGCCAGAGGAAATGCATGGAAGTGAGTGCTCGTGTGTGTGCCCACGAGTTCGCTCCCGTGCATGCTCAGAGGGCCCGCTTACTTGAAGAACCACCACCTAGATAACAGGAGGGGAATTTTCAAGAATTCCAAGGCACATTTAAATGGCAGCTTCCAGCTTTCTTTTTGATATGTTATCTCTGTCCCACCCTCAATCTTCCCATCTACCCCTCATCTTTTGTTGACAGTGAAGACTGTGTAATACAAGAAAGGCTTACTAAAAGAGACAGCTTCATGCCCTTGAATTTTCCAGGCCATGCCGGAGGCCCAGACTTCTTTAGAGACTGTCAAAGTCTAAGCCAGTTTACTCCATGCTATGGCAACTCTGAAGTCTTCACTGAGTCTAAGGGTCAATGGTTAAAGTTTGGATATTCTTGCCTTACATATTTCTTGTATACTCTGCTGGGGAAAAAGTCACATAGTGCTTTAGAGCTGAAAGTATATTTAAAGGGCTTAAAAATAACAAAATGCTACGTATTATTTACACAATCCAGGCAAATTTGCTTCAAAGAAAAACAATGTCACAAGAATCCTCATTAACATTTAACACAGATTTGAGAGATGATGTTCCCATCCGATAGATGGGACAATTGGGTTCTAGAGGGTTCACAAAGCATCCTTATGGTGGCATGTAAAAATGGACAAAATAATTAATACCTGATGACAGGTATTAAATGATAATAACTACCACTTACGTTATTGAATGCCATGTAATCAGGAATGTTTTTGTGCTTACACAGTATCTTAAATTATTTTTTGTTGCCCTGGTTTGGGCTGAGGAAGCTGGAGCTTCAATGAGACTATGTAAAGAGCTCAAATTTGTGCAGCTAATTTGTGGTAGAGCTGGGGCCCTAGCCCGGGCCCATCTAACACCAGAGCCCTTGCTCACACATATAACCCTCCACTGCCTCCAGTTGTACAGCATGTCTTCCGCCATGTGTTACACCTCAGGGAGCAAGACTGACAACACTATCTTTAGAAATACAGATTCGGTGACCCTAAGGAATAGAGATTCTTGGTGTACCTAGTCTAGGATGTCATTTTGCATCCCATCTGCTACATTTCCATCTAGCCATGGCCCCTGACTTCTCAAACCCGCCCTTCCTGCCCTCTCCACTCTCAGTGAATCCACCTCCCACTCATCTTCCAGGTCATTTACTCTCCAACACTCTCATTTGGCCTTAAGTTGTATCTTCCACATCAGTTAGGAATAATCTGAAAATAAAAGATAAAAACACCTGAAAATGGCAGAATGCATATTACTAGAAGTCTGGAGGTAGGCAGTTGCTTTGCTCTGCTTGCGGAGATTTGGACCTCACGGTTGTTGCTTCATGGGCACAAGATAGCTGCCCTACTCCAGCCATCACATTCACATTCAAGGCAGGAAGGAGAGGGAAGGGCAGTGCCAGTGAGCTCTCTTCTCACATCTGTCCCTTTTAGAAGGAAAAGGAAACTTTCCCAAATGCCTCCAGCAGAATTTGTATCTCTTTGGCCTAGCCTAGACTGTGTGGCTACCCTAGGTTCCAGTAAGGCCAAGGAAGAAAATACCTCACCGCTGCATCTACAGTGGAAGGCACACAAGGAAAAGGCACTGAAATGGCTGCCGGGTCTACCAGTCGACAGTGTCGGCCACTATGGCTCTGTAGTCGCTCCCTCTCTTTTTAAAAACCCTTTGTCACCCCACATAGATGAAAAGGTTCTTGAGGACAGAGACTTTCTCATTCTCTCTTTTTAAAAAATGTTAATTAAAGATTTTATTTATTTATTTTTAGAGAGAGAGAGAAACATCAATGCATAAGAGAAACACCGATCGACTGCCTCTTGCAGGTACCCCAACCAGGGACCTGGCCTGCAATCCTGGCATGTGCCCAGGCCAAGAATCAAACTGGCAGCAAGCTTTTGGTTTACGGCGACACCCAACCCGCTGAGCCACACCAGTTAGGGCTGATTCTCTCTTTACTGTGCTCCTTCCCACTCTCGTCATTATCTTGCAAAGCTCCGAGGCACATTGTTGGTAGTGTATAAATACCTGCACAATTCATTTATTAGGTATAAAATGCCTAGAAATATAAGAAATGTTTTTGGACATTTTATTTCATAAAATTTCTCTGATGACATTTCCCTAAGATGCAGAAAGTGAGAGAAAACCTTTGAGAAATTCTGTCAAGATTTGATTGTATTTCACTATAGTGGAAAAAAAATTGCAGAGCTCAGAGTATAAGGGAGGTTGCTGAGCTTACCACTTTCAGTTTGGGCCACCTTGTCTGACCATTTCTGTGGCAGCTGACACCCATACAGAGGCCAAGCAGGAAGCACACGGGAGCATGGAGTGTCACGCTTACATCTGCTTTTCGTTGGCGAGACTGACTAAAGGTCAGCTGGGGTGGAAATTTGAAACTATTGGTTACAGTGGACTCTGTCACTCCATCTGGTAACAGGCACAATGATGGCTGACTGAGACACTCCTGGCTTAGCGTTCCTGAGGCTCTTCTGAGCTTCTTAACCGATCCTCATCCTTACTCATCGCTCTTGTTAAGTATCCATGGCACTTTCCTTCTCTTTCCTATCATCTGCACTACCTCCCTACCCACGCCTGCTCTCCCAGGTGTCCTTTAAAAAAAAATTGCCTTTTGCAGTCAGGAGCTCAGAGAACAGAAAGAGCTGGTGGTCTGAGGGACCAAATTTGAGCCTACATCACCCCTTAAGCTAGAAGGAGTTCCAACTTACAGCAACGTTCTGAGATAGCATAATAAATCTGATGACACCCAGAGTAGCCAATTTACAAAATGGCGTCTGAGATGCCTCCGTCTTGACCCAATTCCCGCTCAGGGCAACTACGCAGTCCCTTTCATATGGAGTAGTGCTGCTCTATATAGCCAAGGTAAGGCCCACACGGGGGGAAGCCTGGAGTTATCATGAGAACATTCAAGCAGCCCCACCAAGAGGCTCCACACGCTGAAGATCTAAGACCTCCTCCCAAAAGCCAGCATCAGCTTGCCAGCCAGGTGAGTACAGCATCTGAGAAGCAGGTCCTCAAGCCCCAGTCAGACCTTCGGATGACACAGCCCTGGCAGCTGTCTTGACTGCAGCCTCCTGAGAGTCCTCATACCTGAGCCACTCTGCCTGCGGCCCCCAAAGTCCTGACCTGCTGCAATGGTGTGAGATAACACGTGTTTATTGTTTGGGGGAGCCATTCATTTAAATGCACCAATATGCTCATTCTCTCAGTATTTATTACCTCAGACACTCCTCATCACCAGCCTATGTGAGGGACAAAAAACAAGTGTACCCATCTATATCTCATAGTCGAGAGCACACGGGCTCAAAGAGACGAAGAAATCTGGCAAGGGTCACATGGCAGGACCCTTATCATCTTACTTCTAGTTTGGGCTATTTTCCACCTCAGCCCTCTGCTATACCAGAGCCAGGGTCCTCCTTTTATTCCCTGCCCCAGGAGAATGAATCACTGATCACTGACCTACCGACAAGGCTGAGTTGTATTCAAGTGGACACCAGTTTAGGTCTCTAGCCTCTCACTGGGAGCAAAGATGAGCACTTATTGCCATGGGCATCCTGAGCTCCCAAGCCATGCAAGCTGAGCTGGGGGGAGGAAAATGCGCATGATCTTTCTGAACTAAATTTCCTTTCCTTCTCTCTCTTTAAGCCTCACTCTTCCTCTGGTCATCTTTGGTTCTCTCAAGAGCATTTTGTAGTAATAATGGGAAGATATGACTCTAGATGCTTGGTTTTCACTCACAATTATGTTAGTGACCTGTCACTCTCACGTGGTCCAAGATCTTCCCAGCTACTTGGAGTAAGGTATTGGACAGAGGAGAAAGCCCCATGTTGCCCATTACTTCTCTTTCCATATTCCCTTTACCATAACTTCCCTCTAATAGCACCTGCCTTTGCAGAAGATCCTTGGCTTCAAGAACCAAGAAATACCATTTGGCCACTGGATCATGCCCACACTTTATACATCCCTGGTTTGAGGGCAGCTTTCAAGGCTTGGATGCAGAACACGTTATCCCAACACAGACCACAGCAAAGAGAAAAGGAGAGGTAAGAGCTGTAAGTAACCCCTATCAGTAGGACAATAAACCAGGGGTTCAGTTGGAATATGGGTCTCAGCAAACCACTTCTGTCAAAATGTTTCTTCCTGCAGTTGAATTCCCCCATCATGGCAGGAATGGTCCAACCAAAGCCTCTGGGCTCCCTCAGGTCATGTCCCCATCAATCCACTGGTCCAGCACTAAGCCTTGACTCCATGTTTACAAACACAGAAAGGGAGCAGGTATTTAGGGGCAAATGGGACCTTAGCTTTTCCAAAACATTACTTTGGTATAATTATGGGCTTCCACAGTTGAAAATATTCTTGGAAGTAATACAGCTCAATGACTGCATCTTCCAGATGAAGAGACCAAGGACTAAAGGATGAGGAGGAGAACCCTGCAGACTCATGTCAGGCAGACTGCAGCTGTGTCTTGTGCTGTTCCCACACACATCACATAACCTACTCGCTCTGCTAACACATCACTTGGAAGAGTTTCTCTTCTGTCACCCTTGTATTTGAAGTTTAGTTTGGGGACTCACCACACTGGGGGTTTGAGACTAGCCTGCCATTGGGACCTTCTCCACGGGAATCAGCTAGAGCATTCTGAAATGTAACACATTCACTACAAACTCTCACTTAACCTCCCTGAGACTCGGTTTCTTCATCTATACAATGGGTACAATAATAACACTTGTTTCCTAGGTTGTTGGGAGGAATAAATGAGGAGCAAAAACTATATAAAGAACTTAGCACAGTGCCTGGCATGAAGAAAACTCCCAGTAAATATCGGTCATTGATAAGAAACAATCACAAAGCAAAGCATCTCTGCAGAGCAGCAGAGACTCATGCTGGAGATGGACTCACCCAGGGCCTATCACTCAGAAGTGGAATGTTTATGAAAAGCTCCTCTGGCCCGTGCAGTATTACAAGAGTGCTAGGTGAGGCCAGGGGGAGAATAGGGGCCACGGTATGGTCCTAAGGAAGCAGCCAGGAGGTGGGGGAAGGAATGTAGGCAAAATAAACAAGAAGGGGAAACAAAAAGGAGAATGAGACCAGCACACCACATGTGACTCCCTGTGTAGCTAGGAAAAAAAAAAGCCTTTAACCTCCTAACCATCCTGAGAAGGTGCTATAGGTCAGCTCTTTGAGGAACAAGGAAGGGATGAAGAAGACACACAAGACTGATGGCAGTGGCGTCTTTGGGCTACCCACCAATACCAGGCCCTCTGGAAAGTGGGCACAGGGCTGGGCACATTCTCGGGCCCTTGGGCCCTGGGGTTTCCCCACTTGCTTGCTCTGGGTCTCAGCGTTCTCCACACCCTGTTCCACAGGACTGCTGGATGGCCTCCAGGGGCAGCTGTGGGCTCTGGCCTGGAAGGATGCAGAAACCCGTTCTTCCTTGTCCACTCCTGTGAGTCACACACCAGGCTTGTGCATTTCCACCTACCTCAGCAGCATTTTCTCCCAGGAGGATAGTGGGAGCAAGCAAGCCTGAAGGAATGGTTTATGTTGAAAAGCCCTAGAGGTGTTTGTGGGTAGTGACCAGGTCTTAACACCAACTTGCTAAGTAACTTTGGGCACCTGAACTTAGCCTTAGATGCCACATCCATAAAATAGAGTTAATAAGACTTATCTCCACTGTTACCCCACAGAAGGGATATGAATCAGTGAATTGTTAAAAGACATTTCCTCAGGACAAATGGAGTCAGTTAATTGCAAGCTGTCCTGATTCATCTCAGACTATTATAGGCAAAAAAAGAAAAATGAAAAAGAAAGAGAAGAGACAGAGAAAGAAAGAGGAGGGGGGCAGAGAGAGCAAGGGAGAGAGGGAAGGAAGGAAGGAAGGAAGGAAGGAAGGAAGGAAGGAAGGAAGGAAGGAAGGAAA
>VMDR010017616.1:0-19927 GCA_007922815.1 Macrotus californicus
ATTGAAGAAGATACAAGATACAAGAAACATTGTACATAGGACAATGATGCCTCAGTCCCCTTCAAAGTAGGTACCTTGGGACCTCACACAGTTTTCCCAGTTGCCATCAGCTGCCCCATCGTATTTTCCTGAATCTCATTGATAGTCTGAAATCTCTTCCTTTTCAAAGGTGATTTTAGTTTTTGGAAAAGCCAGAAGTTGCAGGGCCCCAAATCTGGGCTTTAGGGGGGCTGAGTCACCAGGGTGATTTGATGTTTCACCAAAAAACTCTACATGAGACATGAGACATGAATGGATGCATTATTATGATGAAGTTGTCAATCACCAGTTGCCCAGTGGCCTTCTGAATCATCCAAATAGTTTCCGTGGAAGAATGTTCAAGCTTAACACAAAATTTGATGCAGGTTCATTGCTGTACTTGCTCAGTCATTTTGAATGTGATGACCACACAGTGCACATGCTCACTCAGCAGTGTCTACCACCCCCACATTGACTAGTACAGTGAAGTCGTCATTGTTCACGCATGCACATTCCAGTCCACTCTCCTTGGCTGCCAGGTTACATCGATGTTGGGCAAACCATTCTCGCTATATTAATAATGGCTGGGCTTTTTCCAGACAGATGTCTTATACTTTCATTTGAAAATACTTTGTTGTAATATCAATGCATGAATAAAATTCCTACCTAACCCACATCCACAACTCATTATCAACAGTTGTAGTTTTAAGTTTCCTTCAACTGGACAGTGAAATCTGTACATTTTTATGTGTAGGACCTGAAACGATTTGAAAAATAATTTTGTTTATTTCTTTACAGACCATGTTTTATAAAGCTATTCAAAATTAAATATAATAGCCAGTATAAATAACATTAATAGGTTCTGGAATAAACTTAACTGATTCTTGGTAACATTCAGCTGGAGCCTAGGAGGCAGGGGAGGCAGGCCTGCTGAAAGTGTGGCCTTCTAGAAAGTGGCAGCTTATCCTGGGCACGCCTGCAGAGGGAAGGCAAAGCAGAGGGCAACCCTGGTGTGCCTCGGGACCACCTGGAGGGCTTGTTAAAACAAAAATTAGTAGGTCCCACAATGTAATACAAAAGGTCTAGGGTGGGGCCTGAGAATCTGCATTTATTACAGGTTCCCAGGTGAGGCTGATATCGCTGTTGGGGGGCTACATTCTGCAAAGCACCCTCACAGACCCATCCCACAATTTAGTAAGTGAAGTTTGGTTAAGTGATGATAATCCTCTTTCTTACATTTAACAAATAAGCACTGCTGTTTAAGCTAAGCAGGAAAAGCATAAATTGTCATATGCATTTTTAAATGGTACGTTTGGTTTAAGGATCGGAAAGTATTACACAGAGAGGGCATTTTGTGTGAATGACGAAATTACTGCTTTCACAGTCCAGGTGTTTAGAGTGACTGCATTTTGTGCTTCAAGTAGCCAATCGCTTTATTTTTCTATAATTTCTTGTTTCTTTTTCCTTTAAAAATTTGTGTCTAAATGACAGGAGAAAAGGTTTCAGACCCTTAACTGCAAACACTTTCCTGGTGATAGCAAACACTGCAGCCGCGGCTCATCTTCATTTCTGGTCAATGAGAAACCGACTCGGACATGGGGTACAGTAACTGTCGCTGGTTATTTCTCTTTATGACGCGGGCTTTGGAGAACACTTGAGACGTCAAGTGTGATGAAATGAGCCCTGCTTCTCCAGCAGGAGAAGGGTCTGGAGGTGGATGAGCAAAACCGGCTGCCTCTGATCTTCAGGGTTCAAGTGCACTAGCACTCTGTCAGTTTTTAAAAACAGGAATGAAAATGTGTTCTGACTGTTTTTAACTGTGGGAATTTCCTAGAAACACAATAGGGAAACTAAACAATGTTACATCGTTATACTGTGGAAGTAGATTTATTTACGTGGAAAGACCACTGTTGAATTCTAATAGCTGGTTGCAGAACAGCGTCTTAGTACGAGTCCATCTTTGCGAGGAAGTGTGCATGCCAAAACGTTCCCAGCAGTTGCTTTGGTGGGAGGGGAAAATGTTGGGCTCCTGGGATGTTTTGCTTATGTTTTTCAGTATTTCCTATTACATATTAGTTATGTAATTTACAAAAAGGCAGCTATTATTTTTAAAAAGCAAATACAAGTGACACAAAAGACTGTAACTGTCATCTCCCACAGTTTATTTTAAAATAACGCCCTCACTGACCCCCCTGACACGGAAATTCTGCCATCCTGAAGGAAAGCGGGGCATGTACAGGTTATGCGGGTGCTACAGTGACCCACCTGCTGACACACTGCAGCATTACACGACTTTAGAGTGTGGCCTTCATTGTATGACGACTCCCTCAAATATCAGCTGCTTCCTGATACGAACACACAAATAAGCATAGACATAAATTACTGGTCGTTACTATAGCAACACTTATGATAAATTCTGTTTTTGTACCTGTGATTGCAATATGACTTTGGCTAACATAAGAATCTTATGATGTGTATTATTTTTAATATTTGTGAAATATTTTTAAATATATTTTAAAAATATTATTGTAAATAGAAATAAGTTATCCATAAGATTCGTCTCCACAAAAAATATGGACGATTTGCTAGATATCAGATCATCTTCTATTTGACACAGCAAGGTCACCTTTCTGAGAAAATCTATACAGGCTGTTTTCAGTTGCCCCCAATTAAAATGATTACAGAGACATTTCCCCAATCTTGTCCTCTTTACCCACAACTTCCTGAAGGTTGTGGTTTGATTTTAGCTGAAATACCCTGGTGGTTGTTCAAAATTCTATGTTTTAAGAATTAGAAAACCAATTATGTTATTTCACCACAAAATTAACATGAAAGTAGAGGCTCTATTTAAAACATCTCAATCTTTCTTGTCCATTACAATCAATATAAACCAACCTTTAAAAAAAGCAGAAAGAAAAGAAAGAGGATGGTGGAAAACAGTCACATTTACATTTGTAGATCTGTTCTGAATGGTGCAGGAATGTGGTTGATGGTTCGTGGGAGGCGGAGCTGGTTCAAACACCAGCTTCATCCCCAGCGGATGCCGGTGCTCTGTGGCGATGGGGATGCTTCGAGTCCCGAGCCCCCGTTTCCTGGTCCCCAGCCCTCAGATGGTTCTGTGACTAGTAATCCACTGAGGGCAAGTGTTCCACATTTTCATTTTCTTGCTTCCCATCCTGTGAAAGCGGATGGTCTTGCCAAGGAAACACACAGTTGTCATTCAGAGTGTGCTACTCCTTAGCATGTTCAACTCCAAACATGTACAGAAGTTATCAAGCCAGAGGTTAATGTTTACATTTATATTGAACTCAACAAACATGTCGGTTAAGCCACTATAAATAAATAGGCAAGAGCATAAGACTTCAAGAGAAAGTATTATTGGGATATTTATCAAATTTTGGACTTTAATTTATAATTATTATTATTATTATTATTATTATTATTATTATTATTTGGATTTAATGTATCTTGGTCACTTAAATTTTACTATTTGCAGTGATCCAAATGATACCCAAATCTTTTCCTAAATGTCTGAGGGCAATCACTGTTAGCTACACTAAGATTTCATGAGATTGGCACATGCCAAGACAAGATAATCTTTACAGGAAAACCTTGGGACAGATGAAAACATCGTGTTGCTCACATAAGATTTTATATAAGTAATAGTCTATAAATAATATGGCACATTCTAGCATACACAGCATTTTAAACGCATTATGTGATCGGTACAACCCCATGAAGGTGGCTATCCCAAATCAACATCTAAAGCAATGAGACGCAGTGGGCTTACAGGACTTTCCAAGGCACACTGTTAAAGGTAAACTCGGGGCTCTCAATTTGGCTCCACAGGCCTGTGTGTCTATTTTTCTCCCAATCTCATGGTGTAAAAGGACTGCATCGAATTAAAAAGCTTCTGTATCGTGAAAGAAACCACCAACAAAACAAAACAGCAACCGACTGAATGGGAAAAGATATTTGCAAACAACAACTCTGACAAAGGGTTGACATCCAAAATATATAAAGAATTCATACAACTCAATATCAGACAAACAATCCAATTAAAAAGTGGGCGGAGAACCTGAACAGACACTTCTCCCAAGAAGACATACAAATGGCTAACAGATATATGAAAGATGCTCAACTTCACTAGCAATTAGGGAACTGCAAATCAAAACTACGATGAAGTACCACCTCACACCTGTTAAAATGGCTATTATCAACAAGACAAGTAATAACAGATGCTGGACAGATGGTGAGGAAAGCGGAGCCCTGACTCACTGCTGGTGGGAAAGTTAACAGGTACAGCCACTATGGAAAACATGCACCCTGTGTTCACTGCAGCATTACCCACAGTAGCCAAGGTACGGAAACAACTGAAGTGTCCTTCCATAGATGATTGGTGCAGACATACAATGGGGTACTACTCAGCCATAACAACAGATGAAATACTGCCATCTGCAACAACACGAATGGACCTTGAGAATATCATGCGAAGTGAAATAAGTCAGAAAAGGTTAAGAACCATATGATTTCACTCACATGTGGGATATAAAATTGAAAGCAACAAATGAACAAACAAGAAAAACAAACAAACAAAAACTCATAGACACAAACAGTGTGGTGGGTACCAGCGGGAAGGGGGTGTAGGCGTAGTGAAGGGGAAAGGGTTCAAATATATAGTGATGGAAATGATTTGACTTTGGGTGGCGGGCACACATGCAATATGAAGGTCACGTATCATAGAACTGTACACTCGAAACCTATATAATCTTATTAACCAATGTTGTCCCAACAAATTTAATAAAAAGAAAAAAGTAAACTCTCATTCCTAAAGGGTTTGGTTCTAAAAGGAGTTTTGAAAGAAGCCCCCTCCCTCCACCATCATACCTCTCTGGCCACAGAGTCCTCAGTCCTATGGGCTATAGGGACCCATGGTGTTCATTTGTAACAACCCAAAGGGAATGTATAAATAGGAGGTGTCGAGGGGTCCTCAAGTCAAATTGGCATTCCCCCAAGCCACTGGTTCCCACAACAACAACCATCTCCTGGGACTGTCCTCCTGCTTCTGGAAGATGCATGGGTACATTGATTTACCGACTGAAGAAATATTTACATAGCAGTTTGATATGTCATTCACTTTCTGAGGCACAAAAAAATGCAGCCATGAACAAGACAAACTCGTCTCCTGCCCTGATGGACTGGGAATACCTAGTGGTGAAGATGAAAGCGCATCAGGCAATCCCACGCAGGATGGTAAGTGCAAAGTCCAGGATGAGCAGTCTAGGGTGCTAAAAGGTGACTACGACAGAGGGGCACCAACTCTGACTGAGGGGGTGGGGAATGCGTGGAGGAAGCAGCCTGCGTGGAGACACAAACAACATTGGAGACAAAGAAGGCATCAGTGAACAAAACTGTGAGTAGAGAAGAGAGGAAAGAGGGAACAACGTGTGCGAAGACCCAGAGGCTAGGGGAAGTGTGATGAGTTTGAGTTGGGTGAATTGGGAAAACCAAGATCCTTACCAGGTGCAAAAAGGAGTCTGGACTTTATCTTGACAATGAAAGGGATGGAGTAAAGGTTTTAGACAGAGGACTGTTGTATAAAGGTCAAGGAAATTATTGAAGTAATCCAGCTGAATGATGATAGGGTGGTCTAAACTAGGTAGTGATAGGGGGAAAGTATGAAAATAGGTGCAAGAGGTCCTTAGAATGTAGATTTGTAGAACTGATGATTGATGGGATGTGGGGGGCAAGCAGAAGGAAGAACCAAAGCACAGTTCCAGTACGATGAGGGCCCCCAGTTTTTTAGCCCAGAGTTCCTGCAGCGAAGCAAGTCACTGGCATTAGGGCCTCCTCACTGTTCACCTTCTACCCGGGACCTCCTCGCACCCCCTAGACAGAACCGAAGTTTTCTTTTATTATATGAAGGTAACTATATTGTGCTTAGCTCTGAGATCTGCATATTTCTTCCTTAAGCTATCTGGATAGAACTGTAATTCAACCAACTTCAAGATATTGCCTTATTCCTTGACAACACGAAGAGAATTTTAAAGAATATACAGCACATGAGGCATACAGATAATTTCAAAAAGGTGAAAGATTTATACGATCTGAAGAGAAACCAGAGAATGTATACAGATAATTAAAATACATGATATAGATTGTGAGTCCTGAGAATAAAGATACCTACCAAGAAGGGCTCCTGGTGGCTAACTGGGCTCAAATTTTAAACAGCAAAGTCTAGCAACCATTTCTGTACAGGGACCTCTCATGCAAACTGCACCTCAGGGAGAAGCCTGTCTCTGCACTGAACTGTCTGCTTTCAGTGTCTTTCTGCTATTTGAGCCAGCCCTTATAAAGAAGTTCCTGGAATCCTATTTCAACCAATAGAACTGAGGCTTTCCTCATCCAAGTGGAACTGCACAGCTCCAACCAACCAGAGCAGCTCTATTCTGACCAGTCAGGACAGTGCTGTTTGGACCAATCAAACTACAAGGATTTGGAGTCCTTGTTTGCATGAGGATAGACCAATCAGGGATGCAGGGATGGGCACTTCAGTCCATGTAATCCAGCTTGTCTCTGGCTCTGAGAGCCATTTTTCCCTTTCCAGTGAAGATCGGAGACTGTGGCTCTCAGGCTGAAACACTGAAGATGTCTCAGCAGAGCAGAGCAGAGCTGAGCTGTCTAACTGGAGGGGCCCTGCCCCCAAGGCTGCCTCACAGCCATGCTGTTTTCACAGCTGTGTTGTAGCGTAGTTGAACTGTTTTGCACTGAATAAAGTTTCCTTCCTCACTGCACCCTAAAATGGGGATCCACATCGGCATTGTATTTGTACCAACGACCATCAGTTGATAAGATCCATGAAATTTGTCTTAAAGAACGCTCAGAGAGGGTGCACACAGCCAAGGGCAGGAGCGAAAAAGCAAGGTTTCCTTTGGCACGAATACATTAATGTAAACTGGGAGGTACTCATAAAGATATCTTCACAATATTCAAAGCCACAATGAAAGAGAATGCCAACTTTTAATATTGAAGGTAGTCGAATCTTCCTTCTTTTTTTTGGTAGCATAGCCATTACCCATTTAATTTACTCAACTAACTTGCAGCCCACGTGATCAGGCAAAGAAAAAGATGAGACGTACGAAGCATGTCACAACTGGGGGGAATGGGCGCCTTTCAAAGACTCACACAAAATGGCCTGTTAGAATATGTCATCTTCTTGGTTGTAGGACACGTCGGACTCCACGACGCCAATACCTTCATAACTGTCATTTCTATCATTTGAGGTTGTGTCGCTTGTGCTCTTCTTCCTTCTGAACAGCTTTCCTCCCCGCAGGTCTGCCGGTTCGAACACGGCGGAACCCACACGGTTCAGTCCTTCGGCAAATGGACCCTCAGCCCCACCTGGTCCAGCTGCATCTGAGAGATTGACTGGGGACAAAAGTCGGTCACTCTGTATCCTTTTTCTTATTTCTTCTTCTCTCATCTGAAAAGCAGTATTAAAGAACAAAGAAGAGTCCACATAATGCTCTCCAAGTTCTCATCAATATTGCCTGTATTTAACATCGATGGCTTCTCAGTTTCATTATTCAGTGATTTAACAAAGCTAAGTTGAGGAATTACCGTCGAGGAGGACAGGCACACTCCCTACCCTCATGGACCTCCTAGTTTAGTTGGAAAAGCCCAGAAGAGAGAAGGAACGAAGGCCATCGGAGTAATGGGGACAACGTGTGCAGATGCTGCAGGAACCGATGGTCTGCATACCCTCCCCCCCAGATCCTGTCCCCCACCCCTACACCTCCCCCAGCTCTAGCCTCCAATACAGTTTTTTTTTTTTCTTTCCTGTGAAGAAAACTCCATACTTAGTTCTGAGAATTGGATATTGCTTCCTTAGGCTGTATGGATGAAACTAATTCAATCAACTTTAAGGTATTGCCTTATTCACAGCGCATGTTAAAGGAAAAATTAAACATACAACATAAGAAACATACTGATCATGAAAATAATTAATATAAATCCATGCAATTTGTCTAAAGGCTGCTGATAGGAAAGGCTCACCTCAGCAGGCAGGCCTGCCCCCACCCCAGTTCAGGTACCTTTCTGCGCTCTGCCGCTGCCTGCAGCTTCTCCTCTAGGTCCTTCCTTGTGAAGTCCTTTACTTCGTTCTTGATCTTGAGTTTTTTCAGCCTGGCTGGTGGCTTTCTCAGTGGCTTCTCAGTTGGGTTGACCTGGAGGAAGACACTTTTTAAATGGAGAAACAAATGTATTTATTGGCAGAGAAGAAAGGCAGGAGGTAAAATAAACACAGCTTAAAATGTGAATCCTAAAAATGTGAACTTTCCAGTGTCAGATTTAAAACAACATGAAAACTGGTAACAACAGAACTGAGACCTAAGGAAAAAAATCTATTAGGTGCCAAGAGAAGAAAAACACAGGCTACTACCAAAAAGAAAGAAAGAAAGAATGCAACGATACCCTGAAACAGGGCAAGGGCTCAGGAGGAGGAAACAAACTTGAGAATAAACACAAGATAGGAAAAGGTGGCAGATGAGCAATACATTTGTGGTTCAAGGTAACAAGTTAAACCTGACCATTTTATACTATGCTGCAAGCTGCAATGTCTTTCCTTGGGAATCCAGGTTAGTTTTCAGTACTTCTGGCGGTACGGAGGGAAAATGAACCATTCCTGAGCAGCGGCTCTGCACCGGGCTTTGCTGTCGCTACTTTGCAAATGTTTACGTGACAGTAGAGACACCACCCCATCTCATATGATTGACCAATTCTAAACAGTTCAAAGCAGTAATAATGACTTTCTGGTTATAATTTCTTTTTTTTTTTAAGATTTTTAAAATTTTATTTTTAGACAGAGGGCAAGGGAGGGAGAAAGAGAGGGAGAGAAACATCAACGTGTGGTTGCCTCTTGTGTGCCCCCTTCTGGGGACCTGGCTCACAACCCAGGCAAGTGCCCTGACTGGGAATCAAACCAGCGACCCTTTGGTTCCCAGGCTGGTGCTCAATCCACTGAGCCACACCAGCCAGGGCTGGTTCTAATTTCTAATTGCAAAAAGAAAGTAAAATTGTTGTATAGAGTTTATAAAGAAAGTGTTCACATATTTTTTAAATTAGATTTTTAAAAGAATATACGTCAATTATGAAAAATTAAAATGACACACAAATAATCTCCTAATGCTCTGGCCAGCTGGCCCTGATCACGAGCCACTTTGACGCACATCTATAATGTTCAGTCAAACGTGAATGGGATGGTACCAGCAACACTGCTCTGCAGTTTGCTTTCTTCACTTAATTTGGTATGAACATCTTCCTAGCTCACTATACACAGATTTATTACAACTGGGAAAGGTCTTAATGAACTCCAAGGCTTCATCATAAAATAAATTGAATATTATTTTAGATAATTTCTCTAAAGATACTTAAAGACAAAAGATATATTGATATCCATTATAATATTTAAAAGACTGTCTCTCATCAGACTGCAATATTGTAAGTACCAAGAAAATAAGTCAAAAAGAGACAATTCAGCACAGGAGAAAAAGGCATGGGATCCACATGGTACGCAGAAAAGACCTGGTTGTGCGCCCTGACTCAGCCATTCAATTCTCTGGCACTGGCTTTCCTCATTTGTAAAACAGGTTTAATCGTACTTTTGCATGAGATTGTTTTTCTTTTTTAAAAAGAGGGGGGTAGATGGTAGTCACTCAGGAATGACAATTACTTTGTATTTGGTGAAAGCAGCGATGTTTTTTCAGAGACAGCACACAGAATCATAACCAATATGTATCATTTGTCACTAAACGGAGGAAGGAGTGCTGGGATCACAGGAGCCAACAGGCAGGGGGCCTGGGCTTTGGCCCCTGGGCCACCACGAACATGACGTGACCCGAGACAGGGCACCTTGTCTCTTTGCACTCAGTTTCCTCGAATGTAGAAATAGCGAGGGGGCTGATGGCAGCTAAGCTTCCTTGTAGCTTTCAGATCTATGATTGTCTTGGCTTATTTCTCCAGTTCCATCCATGTGATCTCACCTTTAACTGGAATATAATCAATAAGAGAAAAAAGAAAACAAAATATAACCAGAGATACTGAAATTAAGAACAATCTAACAATAGCCAGATGGGAGGGGGGGGAGGATTTTCAGGAAACACTATAAAGGACACATGGACATAACCAAGGGGGAGGGTGGGAGCAAGGGAGGGAGGTGGGATTGGCTAGGGTAGGGGGCAGTGATGGGGGGAAATGCAGACAACTGTAACTGAACAATAAAGTAATTTAAAAAAAAATCTATGATTCTCAGAAAGCCTTTAAAAGGGAAAAATATGTGTCAAAATTTTAGCTCAGTTACAGCCTTGAGGCAGTTTTATGTAGTGAGCTGTTCATTAAAAAAAACGGGATGTTTGTCGAAGCAACGCCCCCTCCTCCATCATTGTATTGTTTTCATGACAATTGGCTTGTAGGCCTCCTACTGACAAAAGCCATCTGCTGAAAAAAAAGGGACATATTTGTTACGGAGGCTCATCTAGACATACTGTGAAATCAGTATAGAAACACGTTTCCAGGGGAGGTACTCAGAGAGGACTAAAAGAAAAGGAAGTGGTAATCCAAGATCCTACAAAAGAAGGTTCAATCAGGCTTTACATAGGAGTCTGAACCTTGACGAAAGTGACTAGATCGGTAGTTCTGAGAGAACTTAGGACTTCCTGTTTGGAGGACTTTTCCTGTGGCTATTTCTCAAAACGATGCCTAAAAAATCATGTACTTCCTCCCCATTTTGGAAGCTAATCCTACCTGTGCAACCCACATCCTTTCTTGAGTAAAGTATTGAAAGATGTGAGGAAAGATATCTGTATTCTCTACTACTGTATTTTATGAAGGCAGGACTTATCAACTATTGGCACTTAAAAATGACAACAAGATCACATCGTACTTAGAGAGGTGCTGCCCATAGAAACGCTTAAAAAACCCCTCAACTTTAAAACCTATAGAAGTTACTCGTTCCATCATTTTAAGAACACCGTGGGAAGACTGCCATGCCCTAAGATGCTGTGGTAAAACTTGGGTCTTTTTTCCAGACAACCTAACTATATATATATATATATATATATATATTACTTCTTACATCCGCTGTGTATTCCTCAGAGCTTCCCTAATTAACTATTGACCTGCAGATGAACCTACCTTGGCTAAGCCCCCTTACCGGAGTCTTGTGCGCAGAGGGAGATCTGTCATTCCTGCTCTGTCACTGTTAGACCTCCTGGGGGAGGCCAGTCTGAGTGTGAACTGGTGTTATTGGCCTTTACCCAGTAACTTCCTCCTCAACAAACTCCCCATGAGGTTCAACAAATAATGTGAGACTCTAATGGAATGTCAACAAGCTCCCCAGCTGCACAAGAGGTTACCAAATACAGACGTCGTGGGGGAAGGGGATGAACCTTGAGCAGACAGGAGGAATCAAAAGAGTCTTATATGTAGGGAAACTGAGGACGCCCTAAGAGACAGGGAAAAAGAAGTTAGGGACAAAAACACCTAAACTGGTTAATACTTATGTGAATAAGTGACAGCCACTCACATCTATGTCAAGAGATCCGTCCCAGTCCTCACATATATTCACATGTGTGAACACAGAACCAACTCACATTTATAGTACAGCCACTTATGTCTCATTAGAATGTTTTAAAACACACCAACTCACATTGTCTGATATTTAGCTTCTTAATATTATATTTCTTCCATGTCATTATATTCTTTCTGAGGGAACATAACATCTATTAGCACGAATGTGCCTGAAAGCAGGGCATTACGGAATTGCTGTAGAACTTGCTGACCAGCAAATGATAACAATTAAGAGAAAGAGACAGAAGGGGGCCCTGTGGCGGGCTCAGATACTGCCACGGACTTCTAGGGAGAGACTGGCTCACAGGGGAGTCCCCTGATTCAGCATATGAATGAAGAACCCTTACTTTTCAGCATCCTTTATGACATGTCACTCTAAACGCAACTGAACTAAAAGTAACCACCTGGCTAAGAAGGGGGCAGACTTACATCTAAAACGCCCTGGTATTTAAGTATACTACTGGACTGTGCAAGGAGTCTTGTTTCTAACGTATTCTCACATCTATGACTCTGTTTGGTTCCCCATAACATTTAAAAGGGTTTTTTTTTTTAAGTACTGAAGGAATAGTGTTTACATGTCTGATTGGGTTTATTACACTGCAATAACCATAAACATTAACATCTCTTTTCGACCATCCTCTTTCTGTTTCCCTTCACTCTGGTTTGTTTTTAGCCTATTTTATTATCTATTTTTCTTCCTAAAATGTTTTTAAATATTAGGTAGTTACAAGTATTCTCTGTCTAGTAGTATTTCTATTCTTAATGTGGTTCCCCTTTCAGTCCGAGTTTAGCTCTCACCTTGTCACAGTGTCCTTTGAACTTTTCTTAAAATATGTGAGACACCTGGTGTCCGACACACTTAAGTTCTCAACTACACCTGAGCCGAAGGAAATTTTACCTGTGACAATGAGCCATTACATGTCTCCTTCATTTCCATGTGCTTCCTGGGCATACGCTGAGTCTTACACCCGATGATTTGTTATGTTTTTCAGGAATACTTTAGAATTCTCTTTCACAATAAATGGGGGATTTCATTTTAACCCTCCCCAGCTTTCTAACGAATTTGAAGGCTTCATATATTTACCTGTTTGTTGAAACTTCAGGACAGTGGTTCTCTGCCTGGGCTTTCCATGGGAATCACGTGGGAGCTTTCAAACTACTATAGCTGGGGCCCAGCCCCAGCCACGGGTCCCAGGTGGAGCCTGGGCACTGGGGGTTCTGAAAGCTTCCTGGGTGATTCACACGTGCACCCGGGGTAAGGACTCCTGCCCCAGGCAACAAAAGGCACAGCTGTTTGATACTGCAGGCCTCTTGCAAGTCTGGCTTATGTTGGGGTATCTGGGCCCAGTTCCAAAGCAAAACCAAGAAAAAACAAAAACCTTCCACAAAACACAAAAGAGAGGTGTTACTCCTGCCTACCTCTGCAGACCTGTCACATTTAAATCCTTTGAAGAACGCTCCAGCCATGCTCCTGAGAGCATCCCTTCTCTGTAGAGTACGGAAACAGCCTTCACCTTTGGCACACTTAATGATGTTATGAAAATCATGCCCATGGTTTTTATTCTTTTGTTTAAAGAGACATCTCTTTCATAATGCAGCTTATATTAATTAACTTCGTGGGTGCCCTTGCAAGGCCAGAGTCTGAACTCACTCATCTCTGGTAGTTGAATCACTGGAGAGTGTTTTAATGTTATTCCCACTGGCATTTGCATCAAGGTTCCACAGCATTTCCCTGAAGAAGGAACCACTTAGGTACTCAGTGTTTCCAAAATCTATCCTCCTCTAGATTGCTCTCCGGTCTTTTTCTTTTGACACACCTTTTTTTTTTCTGACCACCCCCCACATGCCAGAGACTCAGCTACAGCTAGAAAAATCTCTCTCTTCTTCATTTCCACATTAGAGACACACAGTTTTTAATACTTTCAAACGAGGCACTCCAAAATGCCTTGTATCCTACCACTGTATAAATGTCAATTGTCATTATGTTGGCATTATTTTTTCCACTACATGGTCCATTTTCACCAACTCCTGTCCCCCACATCTTCGCGTCACTGGTAGCCTGATAACATCATTCGTAAGATTTAGCAATCTCCTTTTTTTCCACCCAAATACTCTCTCCAGGACTTATTTTCCTTCTTCCAAGGAAAATTCCACTTCAGATGTTATTGATGAGTTCTCAGCACTTCCTAAGCAGAAAAGGAAATTCAAACCTTTATTCAAACACTAAGTGACTTGGTCTAGGTGGCAAACTTGATTTAAATAAAGCACATTTGGATCCTGAGCTGACTGTTTTCCCTACAACACAGGGGCTCTTGTCATAATTTCTGCTCTCTGTTTTCACCATTTCTGTCTCTTTTTTCTTTCCCATTCATTTTTCCCTCAGGCTTCTTTTCTTTGTTATTTCTTCTTTTATCTTCTTTCTTCTGCCTATGCTTTAGGTACTGCCTCTGTGTGTGGGCTTCAAAAAGAAAAGAAAAGAAAACAACAAAAGCTGCTATCCTCTTCAAAAGTTCGCACAGAACTTACTAAAAAATTAAGACGTCCAGGCTTCCAGTCTAGGTAGGTAAACATAGCTCACCTCCTCGAACAACCACATCAAAATTACAACTCAATTATAGAACAACCATCACTCAGAATCCTCAGAAATCAAGTTGAATGGAAGTCTAACAACTATGGAATTAAAGAAACCACATCCATCCAGACTGATAGGAATGGTAGAGATGCAGAATGGGCTGATACCACACCCATGAGTGGTGGATCAAAATTTGGGAGGGATATCTTGGGAGCAATCAGTTCCATCCCCACACCAGGACCCCAGCCCAGAGTTCCAGTGCCAGGAATACAAATCCCCATGACTTCTGGCTACAAAAACTAGAGGGGATTGTGTCAGTGGAAGAAATTTCAGGAGTCCCAAGCAATTTCCCTTAACCCACACATGGACTTATTCAGACTCACTCCCTCTGAGTTCCAGCACCAGGGTAGCAGCTTGAAAGGCAACAGTAACATACAGGGAGGAACTGAAATGTCTGGCATCAATGAGAGCTGAGAGACAGGTTTCTCCCAGACAGAAAGGCAGGCAGAGGCCATTGTACCTTTTCTGGGTGCTCCCCCTACAGAACCTGAGAGTCGGCAGGCGGGTGCTACATCTGAAACTCCATCAACCTGGCTAGCATTGTTTGCGCTGCCCTGGAGATCCCCTGAGGCTTTGTTCTACCCAACATACAGCTGTTAATCATGACTTTTCCATATGAACGTCTAGTCTTGGCTCGTGCTTCACAACTTCCTAAATCCTATCACAAAAGCAACAGTAGGCCTCAGTGAACCTCTAGTCCCCATGCCTCTAGCTAAGTGGCCCCAGGCCAGGTACTTGCAGCAGCCAGCCTAAATTCACAGCTTGGCTTCACCTGGGTATCACCAAGCCCAGCACAAGTAGCAGCCAACTCAGATTGTTTATAGCTCATGCAGGGTGGCCCCAGGCAAAACCCAGGCCTGTAACACCACAGAAACCCCAGGGCCTGTGCACCAGTGGACAGCTACAGACCATGTTGGAGCATCACCACCTTATCCCTGCGCAGCTGATCCTCCACACAGGGCAGAGGTTGGTGGTCTGTGGTCACAGTCAATCTCTGTAGCAGACTGGCCTGGCTAAATCCCTCCCATTGACCTGTCAACAGCAATCAAGGCTCAACTACAAGAGAGGGTGTACTTAGCATTCATGAAGGGCACGCCTCAAGTACCCAGTTTGGGTGATAGGGGAGACTGTGCCACTGGACCCTCCAGGACACCTACTACATTAGGTCACACTACCAAGACAGGGTAGAAGCTCTAGCAAGTACATAAAAACAAACATAGGAGGGCTGCCAAAATGAGGAGACAAAGAAACATGGCCCAAATGAAAGAACAGATCAAAACTCCAGAAAAAAAGCTCAACAAAATGGAGATGAGCAATCTATCAAATGTAGAGTTCAAAACACTAGTTATAAGGATGCTCAAAGAACTTAGTGAGGAACTCACCAGCATAAAAAAGATCCAGTCACTAATTGAAATAAAGAACAATTCATAGGGAAACAACAGTAGAGTGAATGAAGCTGAGAATCAAATCAATAATTTGGAACATAATGAAACAAAAAACAACCAATCAGAACAACAAGATGAAAAAATAATCCAACCCCCACCCCCCAAAAAAAAAAACCCAAGGATAGGTAAGCAGTCTCTGGGACAACTTCAAGAGGTTCAACATTCACGTCATAGGGGTGCCAAAAGGAGAAAAGAAAGAACAAGAAATTGGAAATCTATTTGAAAAAATAATGAAAGAAAACTTCCCTAATTTGGTGAAGGATATAGACATGCAAGTCCAGGAAGCACAGAGTCCCAAATAAGGTGGATGCAAAGAGGCCTACTCTAAGACATATCATAATTAAAATGCCCAAGGTTAAAGATAAAGAGAGAATCTTAAAAGGAGCAAGAGAAAAGCAGATAGTTACTTACATGGGAGTTCCCATAAGACTGTCAGCCAATTTCTCAAAAGAAACTTTGCAGGCTAGAAGGGATTGGCAAGAATATTCAAAGTCATGAAAAGCAGGGATCTACAACCAAAATTGTTCTATCCAGCAAAGATATCATTTAGAATCAAAGGACAGATGAAGAGCTTCCCAGACAGAAAAAAACTAAAGGAATTCATCATCATCAAACCATTGATTAAATGAAATGTTAAAGAAACTTATTTAAGAAAAGGAAGACCAAAGCTATAAACAATAAAATGGCAAAAAATACAAATCTATCAACAATTGAATCTAAAAAAGAGACTAAGCAAACAAGAAGAACAGAGACAGAATCAGAATCAGAGACAGAATATGGAGAGCATTTTGACGGTTGTCAGATGGGAAGGGGGTGTAGGGGAAAAGGTGGAGAGATGAGAAGATTAAGAAGTACAAATAGTTACAGAACAGCCATGGGGATGTAAAGCACAGTGTAGGAAATGGAGCAGCTAAAGAACTTATACACATGACTCATGGACATGAAATGGTGTTGGGATTGCCTGAGGGAGCTGGGGGTGCTGAGTGGAGGGGGGCCAAGCGATAACTTCAATAGCATAATCAATAAAATGTAATTTAAAATATTAAGATCTCAAGACTTTGGCCACGATAAATTAAAATCAGGGTAAATATATTGATCACACTAAAGAAAAACAATGATAGATCAGTCAAGATCAACAAAGAAAGATGAGTGTGAGGCAACCTCTCTAATTATTTCCATCTCCTCATATTTAACCTCATAGTGTGTATGTCAATGCATCAGCGTATCTGTGTCAGCTTTGGCATTTAGGCCTATTTTCTTATTGGTTAAGTCACAGTTCAGTTCTAAATTTACAGTTTCTAGCACCTAGGCGATGCATAACAAAAAATTGCTGAAAGAATGAGGCATGGTATTCCACAGGGCTTATTGTGTCTCAAATTTGGTAAAACCCAAGATACGTTTTGCTGGATTCATTAATCAGTAATGATTCGGGCAATTCTGAGTCTATAGAGAAGGACGGTGTGCAGAGAGATGACGGAATTTATGGGAGAAAAATTGGCTTAGGTAAATGCTGTGTGCATTGTGACTCTACAGTGCATATGCTGGAAATGACTGGCGATCAATCACATTCGATTGCTATTTTTAACTACAAGCTAATGTTAATTACAAAGTTACTTGCCATGACATCGTACGATTCTCCATTTCTAGATACTTTGCTGTGGCTTTGTATTATCCCTTGAACAATTAATTCCTCCAGGATGTCTGATGACTTTTGTCGCTCTCGATTCTGTGGAGGTTGGGGTTTATGGATTGACCCATTGTTTGCTAAGTCTTCCAAGGGAAAAGAAACAAGACAGCAAAATTTAAGCTTGAAGATATTGTCAATCAAATGCTAAGTGGATGCCATTTCAGTCATGCTTCTTAATGAAACCTTACACTCAACACTCATACCTACATACCTGTTTCTATTACAAACCTTTGAATCCTTTGAGATTCAAATCTGTAATGTTCTAACAGAGGATACGTGCCAACACAATACACTATTTACAAAGCAGACCCCATATTAACATAACAAAAAGTCTTTCATGCGCTGCCATGTGCTCCTTTTTTGTTGTAACAACACTCGCACACTTGGGTACAACTGCATGGGTTCTCTGCACTAATTATGAAGCTAAACCACAGCGAAGAACAAGATAGTCTTTCGGTGACTCTTCTGAGCTGCAGTTGGTTACGATGCTTTGTATACAAAGGATAAACAGCGTGGTGTTGCCAAGAGACTTCCAGTTCTGCAACCCTGAGTGTACGATTATGCCATCTGCTAGATCTACAAAGGTAAAAATAGGCCTTTTCAAAAAGAGTGTTGGAACTAAATCAGAACAGGAGTCAAGTGATATCAGCTAAATTTTTATTAGTGATTCTAAAAATGGCTCTGAGCCAGTTTATAGAGGAACCTTTATAAGCTGTCCTGAGAGACCTCCCCCATTACACATCACTCAGTTATGTAAATACAGAAGCAAGCATCCATCTTTAAAACTTCACGGTGTGAGATAGATGTGCAAAGGGATGTCTTCAGAAATGAGCTCTCTTCTGTAATCAACAGCAAGTCTGTGCGGTAACCAAGTCCATTCCATCTAGTGGACGGAGTCTTCATGAACATTTCTGAAGTGGCACTACACTAAGTACTTTATGTATTTTATAGCATCTGAATCAAATATAAACTCTGTAGGAGAGGTACTATGACCCTATTTTACAAATAAACAACCCTATACAAGAGGGACTAACTAACTTGCTTAAGGTGACAAGGGTGGCGAGCAAACTAGGATGTAGACCCAGGTGCGACCTCAGCAGCCGAGCCCTTCACCACCTCACTGCACTATTCCCACACATGCCAGGCACATGCTCCCACTGGCCACCGTCCACTTCTCTCTCAGGACACTTCTGTAAAAAATGTCATGCGGACACCTGTCACACAATAAAATTATTTTAACCATTCTGATCCATTCTTTTCTCCATCTATTGGAGTGTTTGTCTTGACGTTTACAGTAGCTAATCTATGTAGAAATCTTTGGGCTATGCCAGCCATTTTGACTAATTTTCATAATTTCTGGGATATTGAAGAATATTGGAGAAATGTTTAAAAATAACTGTACTTTCTGATTATAAATGTAATATATCATAAACTTGGAAATATTGAAAAGATAATAAAAATGTCCATTCTCTTACTATTCAGATATTGTCATTTTTAATGTATAAAATTTTATTTTTATAAATGTACCATCACACTGAACATGTAGCTTCATTTCTTATGCAGTGAAACATTTACATTAGCATTTTCTCCTGCCTTTAGAAATTCCTCACAAGCATAAGTATAGAAAATAAAGTCATCCAAGAAAATGTGGGGGAATTTGTCTTGAACCAGGTGTAGGGAAGGGCTTTCTAACTGACTCAAAATCCAGATTTGATAAAAGAAAAAAAACTGATAAATTTTACTACATTAAAAGCTTTGCAAGGCCAAAACTAAGCTTCACAATAAAAGTCAAAAAAAGATATCATATACCCCCTGCTGTGATGTACCAGGCAGGTTACAATCTAATTTTTGATAATCTTGCTAAAAATGCATCATCTGAACCTAATCATGAGGAAACATAAGACAAACCCAAACTGAGGACATTCTACAAAATAAATGGTCTGTATCTCCAAATATATTAAGGCTATAAAATACAAAGAAAAGCCAAGGGACTGGTTCAGATTAGAGGAGATTACAGCCACATGACAATAAATTAAATGTGTGATCCCGACTTAGCTCTTAAACCAGAAATTTATTTACAAAGGGCACTGGTAAGACAATTAACAACATGTGAATGTGGTCTTCGGATGAGATAATAGTACTGCATCGGTGGTGATGTCCTGATTCAGATCCTTGTACTGCGATTTTGCAAAGCATGTCCTTGTTTCTATGGAATATGCTGGTGTATTTAGGAGTAACTATCGTTCTGTCTGTAACTTACTCTCAGAGAAAATATACTTGTATATGAGAGAGGGAGAGAGGGAGGGAGGGAGGGAGGGAGAGATGGAGAGAGGGGGAAATCTCTGAGGGGGAGAGATGGAAGCGCAAATGTGGTACAATGTTAACATTTGGGGAATCTGGGTAAAAGAATATAGGCATTCTTTGTTTTTGTTTGCCATTTTTCTTCAATCTAAAATTATTCAAAATAAGAAGCTTTTCTTCCAAAAGGAAATGTTTGGGAAATGTGAGTGTGAAATTTGG